>JAHREE010091115.1:0-10759 GCA_033628505.1 Tringa tobata | reverse complement strand
CAGTTTAATAGGTAATGCCAAACATGCAAGCAAAGCAAAACAAGGAATTAATTCACTGATTCCCGTGGGCAGGCAGGTGTCCAGCCATCCCCAGGAAAGCAGGGCTCTACCACACGTAACAATTACTTGGGAAGACAAATGCCGTAACTCCGAATGCCCCCCTCTTCCTTCTTCTTCACCCAGCTTTATATACTGAGCAAGACGTCACATGGTATAGAATGCCCTTTGGTCAGTTGGGGTTAGCTGTCCCAGCTGTGTCTACTCCAAACTTCTTGTGCCCCCCCAGCCTGCTTGCTGGCAGGGCAATATGAGGAGCAGAAAAGGCCTTCATTGCTTAGCAACAATCCAAAACATCAGTGTTTTACCAACGCTATTTTCATCCCAAATCAAAAATATAGCATGATACCAGCTGCTAGTAAGAAAGTCAACTTCATCCCAGCTGAACCCATGGCAAAACCCAAACCATTCTGTGATTCTGTGATATGTGTGTAGGGACACGGGATGGGCTGGCAGGCTGTTAGCTGCATTTTGCTGCATGGCTCTTGGCAGAGACCTCTCGCCTGGCTGGGGAAGGATGCAGAACCTGCCCCTGCGTTTGCTTCTGGAGACAGAGCAGCCAGGCTGAAGCCCTTGGTCGCCTCACAGGCTACTTCCAAGTTTACACAGTTGTCCTGTATCAGAGCAGACCCTGAAAAGAGGCAGCTCAATCTCTGACCTGATGAAGATGACAGAAAAACAATAGTGTAGACTGGTTACAGCAATCAGAGCCTGTGGGTGAACTCAGGACCCAAAGTGGCCTCACAGTAACTGCAGGTGATCTGCCCTCTTCAGGTCTTTGCCACCCAGGACAGTTCACCAGGAGGCAATGTCCAGGATCAGCACCTTCCCCTTGTCGTGTTCCTCAGTTCCTGAGAAACACCCTGACACTCTGAGGCATATTACAGCCTGTCACTAGGGAAGTATTACCCCATCTGTGAGGCCAGGTGAAGAAGTAGAAAGAGGGAGACAGCAGTGAATGGAAAAATCCAATAAATCCTCCGAGGACAACTCCTCGCTTCTTAAAGGAGAGGGGCTGAGGAACGTGTGTACCAGTCAAAGGTGGACCAGTCAAACTTGAACACAATTTAGGTAATGCGCTTTGGTCTTTAATTGCAGAATAATCCACTCTATTGTTCTAGCCTTGGGAATTAAAGTTAGTTTATTTTATTGTTGAACCAAATCATCCTAGTTATTCTGCTCTGAGCTCACACAGGTACTTTGTCCATTGGCTGTCATGCCTGGTGTATAGCCTTACTCACCCTCCATCCCCCCTCCCCTTTTCTATTATAGTTTCTTTTACAAACATCTCCTGAGTTGATATTCACATGGTAAATAATGGAGGAAATTTGCACGGTCGAGAAAAGTCCTGATAATATTGGAAGATGTTCCTCAGTGTGCTACATTTACGAAGCCTTCAGATTTGCATTCAGGTAGTACCAGGCTCACAGCACTGCAAACTCTGCCCAAATGGGTCCTTCTCTTACACAATAGAAGACAGGTGCTGAGCAGGACCCCACTTCCATGACCTTGAGAATATTGTGCAAAAACGTCTGCTGTGCACCCAGCAAGTGCCGTCTGCACCATGCCACGCGTCAGCCAGGGATATTTCAAGAAGGCCTTCGGTACTTGTGCCCCCATAAATTCTCCAAATCCTCCCTGCGTAGGAGTCAGATAACAAGCAGAAGGACAATGGCTCCAAGAATCCAGGCTGCCCATCTGCTCTGCACTTCCAGATTCTTGCTTCCACAGCACCAGCTGATGAAATTTTCATAGCTGATGAGGTTTCTCATTTCCACCGGGCCTTGCTGCCTTGGAGCCTTCACAGTTGTGGTCTGTTCAGGTTTCCGTGGGTGCACACTGGTGGCAGCAATGCCTGCGTTCTGTAGCTTTCAGCAGCCTGCCTGACTTTTCAGAGTAAGATCTCCAAGCTTTTTGCAAATCTAGGTGAAATAAGCCCTGCAGGAAGGAGAGAGCTTGATTTTCAGATGATCTCAGCATTTACTGCTTCCATTAAACTTAACTCTTGTGAAAATCAGATCCCAAGGTCAGACAGCCACAGGGAGACAGGAACTGAGCTTGGGATGCCTGAACACCAGTCACCTGCTCTCAACACTGAAAAACACTCTTTCCTCAGATCCTGAGGGCCTTGATTCCCAGTCCCTCTCCCTCTCTCTCCACACACATTCACCCTGACTTTTCCTGGATCCAGTATGCTTGTGAGCTGGGCTCACCACTGCCCTGAGCCCAGAGATGTGACATGATGTGGAAGCATGACGTTAGGTTACATTATATTCATTTATATAACACCATTAATACCAAAGTGCTGCTCCCTGTTAGAGCCAGTTGCTTGCTAAAGCCTCTGAAGTTCAATTAACAAGCACCAGGTAATCTAACACTTGACTCCCAATAATCCTTTTATTTTAAGGGGCCTCTGGCGGATGTAAAGCCCTCAGCAAACAGTCCTGGAAGTACATTTGAGATTCTTTCAAATACCAGCTGAATTTATGACCCTTAGTGAAGAGCAGGGAGGAATCTCTTCAACATACTTTCCAGCTGGCAGCACTTTATATAGACCCCTGTAACTGTATAAAAGGAACCCCTGGAGGGGCAGGTGCCACCCTGCAGAGGGACAAATCCCTCTGAATCGCCTGCAATCTTGGCTGGTGAAGAAGTAGATGGCGGAAGTAACGTTTCCCCACCAGAAGAAGGCAATGCAGGCTTGCTTCTCTCAAGTTCCCTTCCAACCCAGGTCAAGCTGGGAAAATGGTGGGTGCTGGACCACCCTTTGGTGGCTTTTTCAGAGGTGGCTTTTTCAGAGGCTATCACCTGCCTGAGAGTTACATGAAGTCACATTTCCTCCTGCTTGGATGCTGCAGTCCTGAAGGGACTCTTAGGATGCTCACCACCTCCACTACTTCTCTGACTCCAGCTGTCCGAAGATGCTGCGCAGAGGATTCCCCACTAGACCTCAGATGCGAAACCCTCAGAGGCAGAAGAGGTTTCATAGACAGATTGAGCTGACAAAAAAAAAAAAAAAAAAAAAAAAAAAGACATATTTGGAGCATAGCTTGCACTCTGGGATATGGCAGTAGAAGAGGAGCCCAGCACACAAAACCAACAGCATCTCAGGAACAGTAAGAACAGAAAAGCACAGCCAGCCTGGGGCAGCCAAACAAGTCTGTGGATACAGAATTGGACAATCAAACACATCTTGCCAGTGTACTTGGAGCACACAACTATCAGAAAAATACAACCCACCAGTAAAACAGTTGCTAACAACAGCCCACAACAATGTGTATAATTCAGTCCAACTTGCTCGGTTGAAGTAAGAATGGGGGCTCAATTTTAACATGAAGATACAACCCTCAAAAAACTCCTGGAGTTTTTTACAGGCAAACACTTTGCTGTCAGAATATCAGGCAACAGCAACTGAAGAACAGAACTGTGCTGACCCATCCCAACTGAAAGTGCTATTTGTCTTAGGGGACTGTCTAAACGCACCCATCACAGTTGGGATGTAATTGTGCTGGGCACTGCACAGAAAGACAAGCAGACAGTCCTGTCCCTGAGGCTTGAATCTCTGAATCTCTTGAATGTCTTTCAAATCATCTTTGCCAGCACAAGATTGAGAATGAAGGCAGAACTGGAGAACAGTGACAGAAAGTCACCATTGCAGTACTCTGGCACCCGGCACGGCTCAGTGGTTTCTTGCCATCATGGAGCCTGAGCAGAGAGAGATGCGCAGCTCACGCTGGTTATTTCAAACATATGTTGGGGCACTTGCCCCTGACCTGTAGACCTGATGAATACATTGCACATCGACACCTCCCCATTGCAATTGCTGCCTGTGCACGTTTCGTATATTTATAAATGCATTTGTGTAAAAATAAAATAAATAAAATTGCTATCAGTGACCCCTACTGGCCATTTCTAACTAGCCATAAAGTAGTGCAGCAACAGCTGGCTCTCACCTCTTGCCCTGTCCCTAGCGCAGTCGTTCATCATGGGGCAGGGAGCGCAGATCCTGGCAGCAGTGGATTTGTACTCTCTGCACCGGCCTGGCACCAGTTATATCACTCCCAGAGGGAGGCAGCAGAAATCAGGGTCTTCTGCTCTCAAGTAGTTGGTTGTGGCATCCCCCTCATCTCTCCACTCGCCACCAGCTCCATGCCATGTTCACGCACTGAACCAGTCCTGGCTCTTGCACTGAGCCCTGCACAGGTGCCTCTGACTTTTATCCAGGGCTCTGCAAGGGACCAGGGACTGGGGTGGGACTTTATACAGGGTATTCTACCAGAAAAAGCCTGTTCCCAGCTGGGGTCTATGCCATGGTTACTACTGCTCCCTGGGGTGAGCTCCCCACAGGAAGAGCTGCCCCAACACTGCGCAGTTTCTCCTCCCGCAGCCTTGCCTGAGCCCTGCCAACGCTCCCTGCAAAGCCTTTGCCCCAACGGGTGCTAAATCCAGCATGGGTGCTGCTGTGCAGCAGAGGCTGAAGGGCAGTCATCCTCCCATGCCAGCGATTTCACCTGGTGAAGGAGTGGAGGGAAACAGCACGTGTGGCCGAGGGGCAGGACGGCAGCAAGGCAAAACCCCACGGGAAGAAAGACTGGAGTCACGGTGTCAGCCTCAGACCGAGACTCGAGACTTGAGGGGCTCTGCCTCCCTTTCCCTTTGTCAAAACTTGTTTAGCTTGTCATGCTAATAAAGCGTTTGAAATGAACCGAGTTAAAAGTATGTGGAGAGGAAGGAGGGGGGCCGTCTCTCGCTGGAGCACGCGGGGAGGTGGCAGAGGGGTTAGGCGTGATGATGGCTTCTCCCCAGCGAGCACAGGCAGACGGGGCTTTGTCCAGGTGTGGGGCTGAGCAAGGGGAGGTCACTGCACGCTGGTGTTGGGGATGGCACTTCACCGGAGTGCACGAACTGGGGGGAAGGAGCTGGTCCCCCAAGCTGTCTGAGAGCAGAGCAGGGACTCACAGGCTCTTTCAGGCAGAGGCACATGGCTGTGTGTCATCTCCGGAGGAGCTCTTCCGTGTGCCTAGCGTGTGTCTCCAGATTACAGAGACTTTTTTTGTGTGTGTGAAATCTGCAGCACTGCTCTCCCCGCGCAGCTCTCGTTGTTTATAGGGACGGGTCCAGGCAGGCCAGGGAGGAATTACCTTTCCCTAGGACACGCTTGGTGCTTGGCTGAGCACACTGCTTCCCTGCTTCACGGGAGCTGCTGAAGGCCAAGGAGCCAGCCAGTCTGCAATTAGCCTCCCCCCCAACACTCATCCACATCCCCTGGGGCTGCTAATTATGGACTCCCCTCCTCTGCACCCAGGGTTCAAGCCTTTCTAAGCATGGGCCAAAGTTTCGTGAAATGACCTTGAAATTCACTGCAATGGGCTCTCCTTCCAGGTTTTGCTGCAAATGCCAAGATATGCCAACCTCTGTAAATACCCAGTAGCAAGCTCAGAGGCAAGCACTGAGGAAGCTCAAAACATTTGCTTCAAGAGACTCCTGTTAAATACTTGCATGCTCCTGGTGAGATTAAGAGGTTTCACTGCTAGAGCTGCCAGCTGGAAAGGGAACAGGAGAGGGCTTGGCTGGAGGTGGGCTTCGAGGCACCCATGGGTATGTGCCAGCAAAGGAAAAGCCTGGCAGGCATCTCCTTCCCACTCTGGTCCTTCCAGACCTCCTCCTGGCAGCGGGGAAACGGGTACACCCCCTGCAGTCTGTGCCCTTGGGAGAGCCCTGACGTTAGCTGTCACATACGCATGCAGAGGGAAGCCAGAAATCACAGAGCAAAACAAGATCTTCCACCTTCTCAATGAACTCGTGGGGGCTTTTTGAAGGGGGATGATTCAGTCTTTTGAGCTGCGGGGGCTCAAGATATGACATCTTTTCTCTAGCCACCCTCCATATATACCGTCTCTTTCCCTCCCTCTTCAAGTCTAACTCCTTTTGCCTTTTTTTTTTTTTTCCTGACAGCTCTGTCCTGTCTTGGATAGAAGTATTGAGGGAATCTGTATCTCAAAATAACGTATGACTTACTTAAGCTTACTTTTCCAAGTCCTCACAGCAGGTTTTAGAGGCTGCCGGGTAACAAGCTCAAGTCCATTACAATGTCACATAGGCTCTCCTAGACTCAAATGATCTGTTTTAGTGGAGCAGCCCAGCAGACAGTCAGATATCAGCTAGACCCAACGGAGCAGCTGCCTGGAGGCCAGTGCAGCCTTCAGATCCCCTTCAGGAAGCAGCAGCCCTGATGATGAGGAACTCCCCACGGCTGGGTTGGAGCCGAAGAGAGGCAAGCTGGCAGTCAGAGACTTGGAGGGAAGTTGACATTTGGGTCTAAACACCTGGGAATCACCTCTACAGGACATCTCACAGGCATCACCAGGGCATCCATAAAGTCCATTCCCCCTCGGCCTTGGTGTTGGGAAACATATGCTGGGCCACACCTCTCCAGTGGGTATGTATGGATGGTGCCTCCTCATGCCCAGCATCCTTCCTCTCCCAGGGCCAGGTCCACGCAGCTCAGGGGAACGTATGAGCATTGCTCAAAAC
This sequence comes from Tringa tobata, assembly GCA_033628505.1. Taxonomy (NCBI): domain Eukaryota; kingdom Metazoa; phylum Chordata; class Aves; order Charadriiformes; family Scolopacidae; genus Tringa; species Tringa tobata. Next base: position 4,168 of record JAHREE010091115.1, on the reverse strand, counting down.
AAACTTACTCAAGAACCTGCCCTTGTGGAAAGCCACTCCTTACTCCATGGACTAGAGCTCATCTTCAGTGCCCTGGAGCAAAAGGGTTTACAGCTCTTTGGAGTTCATTCCTTTTTGTCCTCACTATCTATAGAAATGTCTAGTCATTTTTTAAATTGATGCCTTTTCTTGTTACCCAGTGGCAATGAGTTCCCTGGATCATCAGCGTTTAGGATAAAGGCCATCATTCCTGTCATTCGTTTTGGCTGCACTTACTTCTGATTTTGCCTTATGTCCTGTCAGGCCACAAAGGATGCAAATAAAAGAGGCTTGTGCCAAGCTTAGGCAGTGTTCCTAAGGACTCTAGGGTCACAGGGAATGTGACACTGGGCTTGGGCAACATTCCCAGCATCTTTGGGAAAACACAAAATACATCGCAGGATGGCTACCCTTAATGCAGTACTGAAACAGAGGAGGGTGAATCCCAGGGCAGCTCCCATACACTGAGGCACCCCTCGCAGAGCCACCAGGCAAAGGGAATTAAGTATTTCCCTCCCCTATGCTATTTCTAGTGGCCTCAGCCACCAGACCTAGGAAGGTTTGAAGTTCTTTTGAAGGCTGAACTGCACTTCTTCTACCAGAGAGCAAAACTTAGGGCAGGGTGACACAGGACAGATTCACCAAGACCACAGCTTGGCCTCTTCTCCATCGTTCCCCAGATCTGCCCCCAGCCCTGCTGTTGAGTGTATGAGTTGTCTGTCAACGGCCACGCTCTGCAGGGCGGCAGATCATTGAGATGGTGCAATTGGGAGGGAAGAGCCAGGAGGTTTTCCACCTTCGACCTTCACCCTCTGCCTGCTTCTCTTTCGCCCGCCCCCTCCACTTCCCTGCTGCAGGCACCAACACCTACTGCCCATGGAAGCTATTTCTAAGCAATCCCGAGCATCTGGGGAATGAGGCTCTGAACAAATATCGGAGCGTGCGTGTGCAGTGAGTGCACACACACACACACACAGACGCACAGCCACGGTGCTGCCACAGAGTCAAATATAGACCTTGGGAAAGGGGGAACAATGGCTGGGGTTGGGTTACATGGCTGCAGGGCCAGCAAGCTGCTGATGTTTGTTGTGGGCTGGGGTGGAATGGGAAAAGCAAGGGGGGTGGGATGGGGGAGAACATTTGTTTTAACCCAGAGACCCTGGGCTGGTGCCGTGCGTAAGGCGGAGAGGGTGACCCGGAGCAAGAGCTGCGGGAGAGGATGATCATTTGAGTTGGCAGCTCAGAAGTGTTTGCGGTCTTTCTCCAGCTGGTTTGCGCCGCTCCTCTGCCTCCCTCGAGGGACTAGAGTGGGCAAGAAGAGCTGAGTTTCTCTGGGTTTCTGCACAGGGAAGAATTTCTTTGTCTCCTTGCTCCAGAGAAGGTTCCTTGGTGGAAGAGAAGAGGTGACATCACCTGTTCCCTCAGCCCAGCATCCGCTCCTCACCCCTGATGTCCAGCTGCCTTCAAGGTGCAGGTTCCAGACGCCAGAAAAAAGGGAAGCAGCTCCAGCTGGTTTTGACAGGTAATTCCTCCCTCTGGCTGGGAGTGGTGATGATGTGTTGGAAGGCAGGCAGGGGAGGGAGCGTGCAGCTGCTGCACATCGGGGGGGAGATCGTGGCAACAGGTCGTTCCTGTTCTGTTCCAGGTCCCTGCTTTGTGGGATTTCCTTCACTGGAGGGAAAAGCAGTGGAGGGACTCTTATGGTTAGGAAAAAATCCTTCCTAATTCTGACCCAGCAGCTGTTCCATCTGAGACGCCTCTAGGGATGGCATGGCAGGGATCAGAGCCCAGTAGAGCAGGGTCTAAGCCAAGTGCAGGAATCCCCTCCTCAGCGCCTATTTCTTGGGTTTGCAAATAGAGCTGCTCCGCTTGAATCCCCCTGGGCAGCCCAGGGAGTGCCAGAGAAAGCCTGGGACTAAGGAGTGTGCCCAGGGATGGGACAGGAGCCCTTCAGTACTGAGGAAGGAGGCACCCGAGGTACACAGTGCTTGGGGTTCCTTTCTGGTCCCTTCCTCTTCCTCTGTACATACCTTTTTTACTCCCACCCATTGCTGCCTGCTTCTGCCTGTGATACGCACACAGAAAACCAAACCTCAAACCCCAAACCCTGTTTCCTCAAATACGCCCATTTCACCCCCTGGGAAATCCCACCCTGGTTTCTGTTCCTTGTTCCCCTGCCTCAGCGTTTGGGTCTCCCACAACCAACTCTACCTCCTCAGCCCGGACAGCCCTCACCCCACGCCACAGCTCTCACCTCCCAGAGATGGGGCACGGGGAGGGCCACGTGTCCCCCTCCCCTGACTGCAACCTAATCCCGTCTCCCTCTCCCGCAGCGCGGGATGATGTGGATGTGGATGTAGATACTTACGGCTATCAACGTGTGCAGGGACCCCTCCGCAAGCACCCTCCTACCGGCCCATTCAAATGCACGTACAGCATCCAGAGGGTTTTCTTTGCCTCCTTTAACCGAGTGAGGTTTAAGAGCACCCGGGCACGGTTGTGCAATGGCGTTGTAGTGCAGCGGTGTCAGGACTGGGGCAGATCCCAGCAGAGGAGTGCAAGAGCAGGTGAGGATGTTACGGGAGGTGGTGTTTTTTCTGAGACAGTTGGTGTAGGCAATAGGATTTCAAGGAGGAGGTGAGGGTGAGGGTGAGGCTGAGCAGCCTACACTCAACGTTGGAGGTGCCGCCAGTAAAAACTTGGCCTCCAACCACGACTGGCAGAGCAAAGAGTGCAAAGCAGGGTGTTGTGGGGGTCAGAGGAGAAAGGTGGATCCTCCCAGGTCCTAGAGCAGCAGTGACTGAAGGAGAGCCTGTCTGGTTTATAACCGAGTACCAGGAGCTGTGCTTTGCCCCCAGCCTCCCGCTCTCCATTTTGCTGTAAGCACCAGGTACGGCGTGAACCAGGACTCAGAAGCAGGCAGGCAGAGCTGGATGGGAAGGATGGGGGGATGAGAATGGATGGAGAGCCACAGGAAGCATCTCAGAACAGAGCTAGCGCCCACCTGTCCCATAAATACCCAAGGAGCTGACGGAGCAGCCCGAGTAGCAGGAGGTTTGCTACTGGTGCTCGGGGACCTTGAAGCAGTTAGATGGGGTGACGGAGACAGGAGGAGGGAGGCAAGGAAAGGATCAGTGCTCCTGGCCGACAGGAGATTAGGAGAGAGACAGGAAGGAGGCAGCTTCTGTGGCGGTGGGCAGGGTGGGAGGCTCCCATGTTATTGCTCAGTAGGGGTGTGCTGTCCAGACCTGCCAAGGATGGAGCAAGCAGGGGTCTGCAGTCGGAGCGGGAGAGAGAGCTGGGCCTCGATGGGACTGCTGGCAGTTGGGCTGTCCCAGGGTGCTGGGGCCTGCAACGCCACCCACGGCTGCCGCAGGGCGTGCGGTGTGCTGACGGGGCTGTCAGGAACTGCAGACAACCGGGGGCACTGGAGTAGGTGAGAGCAGGGATGGGGTGAGCTTTGCCTGGTGAGGTGAGGAGATGGGATGAGGAAGCACCCACCTAAGTGCCAGGAGCATGTGATTCTTCTGCCTTCCTGGTGGAAAACAGCAAACCCTGTGGGGCGCGGGGGGAGAAGAGGGCTGGCTGAGGTGAAATTGTAATCTAATTAAGGATTGCTAGGACCTTTGAAGGTGACAGATACGATCTTGTCAAGTAGCAGAAAGGCCATGCAAGGTGAGGAGGAGAGCAGGCAGCTGTTCCTCCTGAAAATGTGATGGCCCAGCCCCTCTCCCAGGATTGTTTTATTGTTCACCGAGGCGCTGGTGTCCACAGCTTGTGAGCATCAGCGAAAGAAGTGCTGGGGGCTACAGCTTTGCCAGATGGCTACTTTCTTGTGCGGCGACCACTCCCTGTTGCACCTCTACTTTAAGGATGGGGCTTCTTAACCCTACGGTTTGCCAGTGGAGGTGTGTTGGTAGCCCTCGAAGCTGGAAGAGAGAGGCTGCAGGAGGCGTTTTCGCTTATGTCGGATAATCTGAGCGAAATTAGGGCTCGGATCATCCAGCACCGATTTCTGAGAGAGGGACCAGGCTGCGAGGGGCCGGTGCCCGGCGGGGGGCTGGCAGCAGCGGGCTGCAGCCCCGAACCGAGCCTGTCTGTGCAGCGGGGAGGGGGGCGAGCGCTGCAGCCCCCCCGAGCTCCGGATGGG
>JAHREE010091112.1:0-10005 GCA_033628505.1 Tringa tobata | reverse complement strand
CAAAAGGACCATCAATGCTGAATGGTGACCTCTTCTTCCACTCAGCCCCACCACCACACACACAGAGAAAAAAAAAAAAACCTTGACAGCTTCTTTGTGAGAGAAACTTTTTTCTAAGCTGTATTTCAGGAATGGTGTCTCCAGGCTGGCTCTCAAATGGAACGGTGATGGCAGTAAAGGCACTGGTGTACCAGCAGGACTTCCATGGCCGCTGCTGCACTTGCTTCCTCTAAAGTTCTATCTCTTCTTTCTCCATCAGGTGGTGTGGCCCCTGCAAGATCCTAGGCCCCAGGTTAGAGAAGATGGTGGCCAAGCAGGAGGGGAAGGTGCTGATGGCCAAAGTGGACATTGATGATCACACAGACCTTGCTATTGAGTACGAGGTAGGAGGCAGAAGAGCGCGGGCTTTCCTTTGCTGACAGTACATAGAAGGTCCCTCCCTGGGGAGAGGTGTGCCCCCACGGCAGCAGCATTGATGAGGAGGGGAAGCCCAGTGCCTGCAGGTTCCTAATCCCTCGGGTCACTCATTAGTAGGTGGATTTTGCTGCTTGGCTCTCCTCCAGCTCTTCTGCTTGTGTTCAGCATCCCCACCTCTAATTCTGCAGAAACGTGTCCTTTAACCCTTGCAGGCATTTATCAATGTAAATGCTTGCCTGCCCTTGCGGAGCCTGCAGCGTACGCAGCGTTCTACGGCGTGCATGGGCTGCTCAGGTGCAGGGCAGGAACGTGAAGTAACAAGCCCCGGTCTGTTCTGCTCTTGGATGTGGTTCTTGGTGCAGCCAGGTTCGTGGTGGAGCCTCCTGTCCTCTTTCCCTTCTGTGTTCAGGATTTCTTGCTGGGTGATAACGTCCCGTCTTTAAACCACAGTGCAAGGAGACACCATGGGTTTTGTTTGGACAGGTGGAAGCCAGGTCAGAGAACACACATAGGCAACGGGAGCCTCCTGCTCTTGGTAAGCCCAGACCTTGGTGCTTACACCAGTGTTTCGCACGCCAGTTGCGTGTGTTCCCTGTGCTGCCTTGCTCCCAGGAAGAAGCTGAGCAACTGGAGAAGGCCACAGCCTTGGCTTACTTGATTTATTTATCTTTTCCCTGTGTCAGTGATTAAGTAGTTTAAGAAACGCAAAAAATCCCTCTGACAACTGTGGTCACCCTCGTTGTCTCTCCTTGTAAACAACAACGTGGTCTGTGGAGCCAGGGCATCCTCCTGTCATGTTGTAAAGGGAAGAAAGTACTTAATTTTCATTTGCGTGTCACGCAGATGGAGCTGCTCCCCTTCCACAGATGAAGTCCTGCTCCCAGGGTGGAGGCTAGCACAGGAAGCTCCTCAAGTTGCCCAGCAAACTCCTGTGAACCATCTCCTGAGCAAGCTGTTGGTTTATTGAGCCTGGAGGAGACGCTTTGTGCTGTTCCCACACCCTGCCGAGCCGGAAGGAGAAGGAAGTGGAAACTGCTTCTTCCCTCCCACTCTTTCCCAAAGAGACCTTTCTGCCTGTGCTGCGGTGGCGTGTCCACCCAGCTGGTGCCCACAAACGTGACTTGCAGCTTCCACAAGCTGAGGATGAGAGCCTCCAGCGCTCTCTTTGATGGTGGCACACCCCAGGCCGAGGAGGGTGGCTGCTGGCTCGTGAGCAGGGCTGTGTGTTCCAAGCCCAAGGGCTGCGTAGCTTGAGGGTGCTGGTGAGAAGAAGTTGAAGAGGGTGAGGTTGTTTCTGCGGCAGTCGGAAAGCACATAAATCCTAATAGATGCAGGCAAGGCTCTGGTAGCACCCACCCTAAGGAGAAGAGAATAGAGATGATTATTTTTGAGTAACATGGTCTAGTGGAAGGTGTCCCTGCCCATGGCAGCGGGGCTGGAACTAGATGGTCTTTTAAGATCCCTTCCAAACCAAACCACTCTATGATTCTTTGATTCTATGATTATTAGCTTAACTCTTGTATTGTTCCAAGCCTTCCAGTAGATCGAATTAGCTGGGATTGCAAGAGGATAATCTCAGATGACTGGAAAATGGCAAATGGTATGTGCATATGAAGAAAGGTCTTCAAAAAGAGGCTGAAAGTTCCCAAGTTGGGCAGGTTTGAGGACACGCTGCGTGTGCTCTCCCACCGGGTGGTGAGTGAGCAGCTGCACAGCCTGCTGGATACATGCATTTGTCTGCAGGGTCCACCTGTCCTGCAGCCCTGGTGGGCATGGGTTCAGGCAGGATTGAGGCTGCTGGCGAGGGCCAGCTTCCAGCAATTCATTCTGGAGCCTTCTATGCAAACAGATTTTTTGGTTTGCAGGAGGGCAAACTGGGGATCGTTGCTCCACTCTTTGAGTGATGCAAATGGGTCGTGACCATTGTCCCCGTGGCTAAAACCCCATCGCTGGGCAGTGTCTGTGAGCAGGGTAGCTGCAAATGGGTAGGGGTAAAGGAGGAATTTTTGCTTTGATCCTCATAGTTTGGGGCATCCTTTTCAAGGCAGAAGTTTGGTTCGTGTGCTGAGCACACACTTGGTTTTGGTTCACCTTCTGGGAAATTGCCACTTCAGGAGATGTGAGCGTAAGGGCTGATGGGAAGACACCAAGTCAAGATCAAAGAGGGACCAAAGGTAGCGTTTGGGAGAGACCAGGAAAACCAAAGGTGGTATTTGGGAGGGATCGGGAAAGATTTATTTTTTTAAAGCCATTCCACCGGGGATCAGATGGCTGCAGGCTGAGAAAGTTTTTTGTTTCAGGGGGTTTTGGCATCCATGCCACCCCCCCACAATGCCTCCACTAGATGCCAGGAAGTCTCCTTCCATCCGTATTTATTCCCCTGCCCACGCGTGCTTGTCGCCGGCTTGCACAACATCCTCTTCAGGCGCCGGGGGCAGGGAGGGAGGCAGAGCGAGGGGGAGAGACCCCCTGGAAGAGCTGAGGAATGCCGGCACATTCCTTCACACGCGCCGCTGTCTGCCCTTGGCTCCTGGCCCTCCCAGTTTAGCATGAAGTGGGGACGCGTTTCCTGCAACTGGAAATGTCCCCGGCGCCCTTCCCTGTCCGGTTGTGCCCAACACAAAAGTTCTTTCTCTGGAGATTCCTCCTTTTATCTAACACCTTTCATCTCTGGTTGTAGCCTTTTTGCCGCTGCTCCAGCCCGCTCCTGACCTCTTGCCCTGGGAGCAGAAAGGGAGAAGCAATACTTTTGTTTAATCTGCCATCTTTTTAAAATTCTTTAGATTCATCTCCTGCCTTGGCCCGTTGCCTGTGCACATGGCCACTGGGAAAGGGCAGCCCCCTCTCCGGCCGCTGCGGGTGGGCAACCCCGGAGAGCTGCTGGATACAGGGCTGGTCCTTCAGGAGTGGAGCTTGGTCCTGTGTTACGCCTCATTCCGAAGCCTGGGTGGAATCCTTCCCCCTGCTCCGTTCTGTGGCAGCTGAGCTTGTATAAAAACCCCAGTTTCAGATGGGAGAGAATTTCCTCGGTACGGGTACTGCCAGGAATAGCCTGGATGGCCACGTTTGTTTATTTATCTGTGTGGTCAGTGCTGATCAAAAGCAGCGTGACTTTTTCTCTATAAATGTTTTCGGGGGAGGAGGAGGAGGGTTTGTTTAGGTTCAGTGCAGATGGGACCCAAAAAAAAAGGGAGGAAAGAAAAAAAAAAAAAAAAAGACCCGTAACTTTGCCTTCTAGAAATTCCCATGGCTTCTCAAGCAGTGAAACAGAGTACGTGCCGTGTTAAAGGGCTGCCCTTGCTCCAGCGAGCAGGAAGGAAGCTCTCAAAAGCATCGTGTTTTCTGGGCAGAGGCAAGTTGCTCAGTGCCCCTGGTTCTCACCCAGCTCTGCAGCACCAGCCCTGGACCTGCCCACCCGTTCTTGGGGTTTGCTGACCGCTGTGGAAGAGCAATGAAATGGAGGGATTGAGGCTGCATGAAGCTCGTGGGCGTTCTGGTCAGCACGTAGGGAGCCCTGTGACTTGGTTTTATCTGCTCCTCTGTAGTGCTTTGAAGAGTCGACCTCTTCTTACCTGGCCCATAATGGCCTGATGCCAGCTGTTGCTGGTTTTTTGGATGGAGCTGGGGTGACTCTGCTCGCTATTAACCCGCTCTGAAAACTAGAGGGAGGCTCAGCAGAGCTTTGCCCTTCTCGAGGAGGGAGAGAGGAGTTGAGTGCCCTGCTGGTGCCATCCTTTCTCACCCCTACAATCACAAGGGAGCCCCTTGGCTGCACCATCGCCAGCGCTGGGGCTTGAGCCCCTCCGGATCTGCTCCCACCAGTCACTAGGAGGAGCTGAAGATCGTTCGTTGCGGCGGCCCCGGGCGCTCCCGTCCCTTCAGATGAGAGTGCACAAGCCCTGGAGGACAGACAGACTGCGGGGAGCCACGCCGGACTGGCCGGCCAGGACCAGGCGGGAAGGGAAGCACAAACTGTCCCTTTCATCTCAGGCTCCCGATGGGAGAAAAGCCAACCCTCTGGCGGGTTTCCCGGGAAAGGATTTGCAGATCCTCGCTGGCAGCGCAGGCGGGAAGGCCCCGCAGGCTGGCGGGGAGGCAGCAGGCGAGAAGGACAGGACATGTTTCGGGGAGGAGGCTTTGCAGAGATAAAAGGTGCCGAAGCTGTGCTGTAAGAAAGACGACCAGATCTCTCCCCAGCCGCAGCTCCCCGAGCTCTGGTTGCTCCTTCTCGTGATCATGTCCCCAGGATCTCTGCTGCCACCGGTCAACCAGCAGGTCTCTGGGGAGCATTGTCATTTCCACTGCTGTTTTCTGGATAATTCCCAGAAAACTTTGTTCTGAGCTAAAAAAAAAACAGTGCTCACAGCTGCCTGCTGGCTCTGGTCGGAGGGACTTTTTCACTCCTTACTTAATCGTTAGGGATCTGCAGTGGACAGCCAGCTAAACCACTGAAGAGAGGAGCAGAAAAGGAAAGATGGGTTGGAGGGTGTTGTTATTACTGTCGTAGGATGGAGCAGGAAATCTGCCTATGCAGTGATAGGGGGGGAACATTTCTCCAGCTCCAGTCCAAATGTCCAAAGGTCACTGTGTCTGAGAGGTGTCCTGATAAAAAACTGGGTTTGTTTGCTTATGATAGGAAAAAAAAGAGAAGGAGAAAAGGAATTTGTACTGGAGGGAGGGGAAAAAGCTTTACCCGTTTGTTTTATATTAGCTTTGGGGTTGTCTTTAAAATTTTGTGTCTTATTTAAACTGGAAAAGCTGCTCAGCCTTGACTTAAGCAGGACAATAGAAGTCAGTGCAGAGGTGAGGCCCAAGGAAAAGGAGGAACATGAAGCTTGCTTGGCCTGTGTTTTGCAAGCGGACGTGCTACCCTGGAGCAGTGTGTGTTCAGCTCCTCTGTAGCCACTTCTTCTGTTGAGCTCCATCTGGGGCCCGGGTGAAGCTGGGCTCCCCACAGCCTCCCCTCACCTCTGTCTCCCTGTTTCTCTTGCCCCCAGGTGTCAGCAGTGCCAACCGTGCTGGCGATGAAGAACGGAGATGTCGTGGATAAGTTCGTGGGGATAAAGGATGAGGATCAGCTGGAGGCATTCCTCAAGAAACTCATCGGAGCCTGAAGTAAAAGGGTGGCTGTACCTCTGCCTCTGGACACGTCCACGCTGTGCATTCCTTGCCTGGGAGAGCTGAGGGGCACGAGAACTGCCTGCCTTGTACAACCTGGGGTTTTTTTCCTGGTTTGGGTTTGGGTTTTTTTTTGAGATGGACAGCGTTGTAACCTTTTCCTCCCTCTCCCCCTTCTCTCAAGCAGCAGTAGTTGTAAAATGCGCTGAGGAGCAGGGCTGCTTATTCTCAAAATGGGGAATGCAGCTGGAATTAGGAGCCTGTGTTTATCAGCAAAGAGCTGACGTGCGGAGCTGCTGCTGCTGCTGAGTTAAGAGGAGGAATGTTTTTCTCTTTGCCTAGCATCTGATAGCACAGAGCAGAGGGCAGCTGCTCCCTGCAAGATGTGGGTACATACCTGCCCTGGGTGGGTTTGTTTAAAGCTGAGAATGCCTCTGCCTTGTCTGTGAAACCTGTCTCTTTGTCCTCCTGTCCACGTGTTGCTGAGACAGGTACAACTCCTGCACAAATCTATGGGCTCCCGTCATAATTTTATAAGAGAAAATAGAGAGAAGTATTTTATGGATCTCCTTTTGTAGGTCTGTAATAAAGAGAACTTTATTGGTCACTGCTGTCTAGCTGGAGAATAAAACTTGATTCTCAGAAACCACGGGGAAGTCCCTTGTCTGTCCAGAGAGGTGAGAGGGAGCATCAGCAGCACAGTGCCTGGTTTTTAAGGACGGGTTGGGAGAGCGGAGGCTACAGCTCCATGCTACCAAAAAGTTATGTGCTGAAAAACAAACAAGTGGATTACTTTCACGGGGCTTTCAGTGCTGCTTCCAAGACCCGCTGTGGGTGCTGCTGGATCCGGGATGCCAGAAGAAGGACTCCCTGCCTCTGCGCAGAGGACCCTGAGCTCTGCTCGCTCCCCCCCATGCTTTTCTCACTCCTTTCCTGCCCAAGGAGCCTGAGAGCCTCTCTCTCCCTTGCGTGAATGATTAAATCTGCTCACACAGGTGAGCCCTGCCAAAAGGCAGTCTTCTGACTCTAATTGCCCTGACCTTTAGACTAAGGGAGGCAGTCGCCCGCCTGTATCACCAGCAGCCCTCAGCCCTTCCCAATCTCTTCCTCCTCCTCCCCATATACACCTGTTTCCAGTCAACCTGGCTTCTAAGTGCTCCCAGCCTCCTCGTGTGCTTGTAGGCAGAGCACAGCACCAGGGCTGATGCCTACTGTAACACTTAATTCCAGTTTGCTTATGTAAGCTGCATGAGAACACTGTAAGTGCTTAATAACCATGTACAAGCTGCTCGCCTGTTATTCTTTTTACCTTCCCAGCTTCTGTTTCCTTCAATCACTCTTAACTCTGCTTTGGATCTGCTCCATTTCACCTCCCTGGCATCGGTTGTTACGAGCGGCGAGGCAAAGGGTTTTTTTTTTTCTGCACCTTTGCAATAACGATTTATGAGCTTTGAAGGAGCAGGGGAGTGGTGATGCGAGTCCTGCTGCAGCTCCAAGTGCTGTTCCCACCTGCTTCCATCACCCCGGGGCCTGGGCAACAGCACGAGATGGTGCTGGGTCCCCTGAGATGGGTACCTCCCCATCCGGGCTGGGCTGATCTCCCCACCAGGTGGCTAGAGGTGATGTCACTTGGATGTAATTTGGTAAAGAACTGTTGGTCAGTTACAATCAGTAAAAAAAAAAAAAAACGGACGTTTTGTTTTATTTTATTTGGGAGACCACAGAAGCTGTGCGCCTCATATCCTGGTCAGGTTTCAGGCCGGGCAATTTGCCCTGCAGTTCTGGTGTTCCTGCTCTGTAAACACTTCTAGTAACGACTCTCTCCGTTTCCCTGCAAGAGCAGGAAAAGTAGGGGAACAGCGTCACGTACCCGACAATAGTCCACTTTCAAGCTTCACCATCCTACAGAACAGGAAAAAACACAGTGACTTTGCATTGTGTAATTAAGGGGCAGTATAAATTAGCTATTTTATCGCTCCCTTTTAAGGAAAAGTGGAGCTAAGGTGCCATGCAGCTATTAAAGCGCCAGCATGCTTTGGGGTGCGTTATGTGAAAGCCTCAACTGTTTCTTTGAGACAAATGGTGAAAACCCCCACACAGGCTCCCTGTGGAAATCCTTCAGAAAGAGCGCGACGGGTGGAGAGAAGGAGAGGTTTGGGGGCACCTTGAGATTCCCCAAGCGCTTTGCAGGGTCTTCACCGCAGGCCAGGGCTCACAGCACAAGGGTGTTTTTCTGTGGCAGGATCTTAATTCAGCTCCCTGTTTGCCAACTGCCGGGAGAGGCTTCAGGGGTTCCCCCAGCTGCTGGTAATAACGGAGGAGGTGCAAGCAGGAAGCACTTACCAGCAGCATATTTATGTAGCAATTAAAAAAGAAGGGCTGCACAGCAATTTTTCATGCCACCTGGTCATGATGTTGGTCTCTCCGGAGAGAAGACAGCTGAAGCGATAGGGAATTCCTCAGCAGTCGCTGTTTTTAACATGGCAGCTGGGAAGATGTTTCCTCTCTGCTCACTCCAGCAAGGATTGCAGTTGGTCTTCCCTTTCGGAGTTAAAATAGACCCAATGCTCCTCTGGGCTGTTAAGGATTTGCTCTCTCCCACCCAAGCCTACCCAAATTACAGCAACTTCCTCAGCTTCTCATGGTCCTGGTTGCTATTTTAAGAGGACACAGCAGTCAGTGCCTTCCCAAGGGGAGCAAAACTGAGCTAAACCCACTTCTCCCTCTCCAGGTACGTTCTGAACCCAATACCAAGATCCCCCCCCTCAAAAGTCAGGCATGGTGCTCTGTCCTCACTGTCTTCTCCAAGGCCCCTGATCCCAGGTAAGTGGAGGTTTTCCATTTGTTTCTGTTGGCTTTACACTTGCATCAAGCCCTAATGCAGCTGCTCCTTTCCCCAAGATGTTTGTGTCTGCCTGCTAAACTCCATCTTAACCTCCACCTGCTCCGTGCAGAGGGTGGCAGAGCACTGGAACAGGCTGCCCAGAGAGGTTGTGGAGTCTCCTTCTCCAGAGACATCCAAAACCCACCTGGATGTGTTGGACTAGATGATCTCTGAAGGTCCCTTCCAACCCCTGCCACCCTGTGATTCTGTGCCATGGCAAATGCCTGCAAGGAGGAAGAGTGGTGCTACCTTCTCTGCTAGGGGTGCTACGCTTCAAGTGCTGGCGGAGGATGGAAAATTCAGGTTGCCTTGTTTGCAGCACACAGGGGGTTGTGTACATGTGGGCTCTGAAGGGGACAGCTTTGGCTATGTTTGCCTCCAATCAGGTCTGGCCTCAGCAGCACTGGGGCCACCCAGCACTGACAGTAAATCCTTTGTTTTATCAACATATTATATGATTCCTCCTGTCCAAAGAACAAAACAAATACTAGCTCCATGTCAACAGGGAAACAAATGCCACTAACACTGCCCTAGGCAGGGCCCTCTGCCCTAACAGTTTGTTCATCACTTTGAGCTTTCCCCCCCTCTCCCCCCTTGTTTTCAACTAAGTAATTATAGGATTCAGGCAGAATTGGAAATTAAATTCTCTAGCCCTGCGAGGCTGTTAGCAGCAATGTTAAGCTCAGTGTTGTTCAAAAGCGTTGCTGAATTGCGTTAAGTGCTCGCTGTGAGTTTCTGTTTCCTGCATGTTAAAGAACAGCCTGTAGTGCTGCAATATCTGAGCAATAAAAAGATAAAGCTCCCGTGGGCTTGACTTCCAGAGCAAAACAAGACTAGATCACCTGTTATAATAGAGCCCCGTCCTCGTTACCTGCCCCTGCAACCCACCCAGGCTCAAGTCCATCACCACACAGAGGTGCCTTCCTGCCGCCCTTCTCAAGGACACAGGGTGCACTCGTGAGCTTGGTGGTTTCTCTGCCTCTGCAGCTTTGTCACTTCAGCAACACTTTCCCTCTTAAACCCTTTCTCAGGCAAACATCCGAGGCTGCAACTCATGGCGAGAGTGGTAGCCGTAGGCTGGGCTGGTGTGCCTCGTTGCTTTTTGCCTTAACATGCATCCAGGGAAGGATGGAGGCAGGAGCAGCAGAGGAACCCCCAAATTTCTTACATCCAGAGGAACCAAATGGTGGAAAGTGGAAACTGGAGGCCTCCAGGGAGAGCTTGAAAATGTGGCACCCCGCATCCCAGTGGGGATAGAGCGAGGAGAAACCCTGTGGCTGTCTTGCTGGTGGCAAGAGGTCCCTGCTGGGCAGTGAGATGGGGAGGTTGGTCCTGGGAGGAGAGGCCAGAGGGGTACGCTGGAGCTGCTCAGTCCTGAGGGTGGAGAGCTGGCAGCTGCGGGCAATAGGGCAGCACCCAACCTCCCGCCTGCCCACATCAACTTCCAGGCCCTTATAATCCAAATAGTTGCAATAAAAATTGCCAGTGAGAGGACGAGGGGCAACGGGCATAAGTTGGAACATAGGAGGTTCCACTCAGATATGAGGAAAAACTTCTTCACAGTGAGGGTGACAGAGCCCTGGAAC
>JAHREE010091043.1:0-13331 GCA_033628505.1 Tringa tobata | reverse complement strand
TAACAAAAGAAGCAGCTCGCTTTGAATCACGATGGGGATGTTTAAAATTATCTCACCTGATTTTTAAAACGCCTCTGATCTGAGAAGTCTCACCCAGTTATCCCTACGCTGCAGGAATCCACGTTCCAAAAAAAGCATCTTTTCCAAGAAAAGGGAAAGGACACAACCTTGTCCTGAAGACAGAAGATGGAGGAGCCGCTCCTTTCTTCGGCAGCTTCAAGAGAAGTTGTTTCTTTCCCACCATCGCTCACTTCCAAAGAGTATTTTGTCCCTGGGAGGTTTAAAGGGTGCAAACGCTCGTGTGCTACGATCGAGGACACTTCTCAAATCATTTTGATAAACCAGATTAACGTGGTGCTCTCTTCCTACCCCCACTCCCATCACTGACTTTTTAAGATGTCTCCAAATGCCTACATTGGACCACCCTCACCTGATACACGAACCCAAGAACCAGCATCCTTCTCAACGCCGCCACTTTCCTGGAGATGAACCCATTTTATGGATAAGGCCTGTATTTTCCCCTGTAGAGAGCACACAACCGCGTGCCCTGCAACCCTTTTTTTGCTCAAAAGGGCTCAAAATTAATACAAATAGGTGACAACAGTCGCTACACGGATCTCACCAGCCTTCACATTTTATCTTTGGGATGGGGCTTGGAGCAACCTGGTCTGGTGGGAGGTGTCCCTGCCCAGGGCAGAGGGTTGGAACTGGATGGTCTTTGAGGTCCTTTCCAACCCAAACCATTCTGTGCTTAAGCCAGCAGAAAATGTATGCATATTTCCAAACAATTAATGGAAATACCGGTTGCGCAGGCTCCAGAAAGCAACATTTCTGCCAGATGATGATCCCCCATTGACAGCGATTAAACTATCGGTTACCCATTACAGAGCTGTCATTTTTACCCAGCGGATGTGCAACACTAACCCTTCAGTAACTCCAATTTACATGACAAAAAATAAATGATGCTCCCTTTTTCTCACTCTTCCTTAAAAGAGCTGCAAATTGGGCTTTTTACCATTCTGCTTCACACCCGAGGGCGGCAGTCAAACTGACTTCACCCAAGCTCCCCCTCTTGCCTTTATTTTTAAATAGTGGTGTTTTATTAGCACTTTTCCAGTCCTTTGGAATTTATCCAGTATTCAGAAAAGATTTAAATCAAAACACAGCAGGCTCACAAGCTCCTTGGCTGATTATTTTAGGATCCCTAGGTGCAAATTACCTACAACCGCTGATTTTAAGTGTTTTTGCTAGATGTCTAATAGCCTCTCATCACCCTTGGACTGGAAAGCAGCTCATCATTCCCACACAAGTGTCTCGCTTAACTCCTTCCCAAATACACTTTATAAACCCAACCTTCTATTTGTTTCCTTCTTTTCTCTCTGCTGTCTTTTAAAAATTTCAGTCTGAAGGGCTGTTTCTTCCTCTAATTGGGGTTGGCATTTACCCAAAGTTAAAAGAACCAAATTGCTACGTCTCGATACCTGCCTAAATCTTCCAACTTCCAACAGAACTTCCCAAATCTTTAGCAGAGCTGCTTTTTCAAATCCCCCAGGCTACTAGGTGCCCCATATTAAATACGACCCAGCCACAGCTCTAGCCATCCCCTGGCAACCCCCTAAAAAAGTCAACAAAATGACCCGACAGCTTCTCCTCCTCCCAGGAACTAATACCGACTTATTTTCCTTGGGGATTGACCAGAATACTAAACATCTCCTTATCTTTCACTTAAGGCTTAGAGGATGGTCACGTTACCAGTCAAGTGCTTCTTTGGCACAAATAACTGTCTCTTTTCGAGGAGTTAAAAAGAGGTCAGTGCTGGAAACAAAGCAAGTTTGATCTCTCGAGTGTTCCTCTGCCAAAAAAGCTGGAGCTGCTCTATTCCTGCTCATTGGCTGCTGAGAGGAGCCAGTGCAAGGGGTTCGAACCAGCAAGAAGAGCAGCCCATGTAAAGTCCTCATATCTCTGATGATTGGGAAGCTCTTGAATCATATAATCTGATTTTCTGCACAACAAGGGGTCAACTTCATCCAAGTATCACAAAATCACGGAATGGTAGGGGTTGGAAGGGACCTCTGAAGATTATCTCCTCCAGCCTCCTGCCACAGCAGGATCACCCAGAGCAGGTCCCACAGGAACCCATCCAGGTGGGGTTTGAATGTCTCCAGAGAAGGAGACTCCACCACCTTGCTGGGCAGCCTCCTCCAGGGCTCTGCCACCCTGACAGCAAACAAGTTCCTCCTCAGGTTGAGATGGAACTTCCCCTGTCCCTGTCTTGTCCTGTCACCAGGCTCCACTAAGAAGAGTCTGGCCCCATCCTTTTGACATCCACCCTTTAGACATTGCTCAGCATTGATGAGATCCCCTCTCAGTCTGCTCTTCTCCAGGCTGAACAGCCCCAGGTCTCTCAGCCTTTCCTCTTCAGAGACATGCTCCATTATCTTCATATCCTCCACTGGACTCTCTCCAGCAGTTCTCTGTCCTTCTTGAACTGGGGAAGCCCAGAACTGGTGCCAGTGCTCCAGATGGGGCCTCACCAGGGCAGAGCAGAGGGGGAGGATGACCTCTCTCCACCTGCTGGCCACGCTCTTCTTGATGCGCCCCAAGAGGTGCTTACCCTCTTGGTAACCAGCATTTCTCTTCTTCAGAGTTTACCTTCACCATTTTCCTTGGCATTTCTTTGTACTGAAGCACACATGGAGGTCAAGTCATCTACAAAGTGAGGACGGAGTTACGGTGCCTTGCTCCGAGCATGGCACCTCCTAGTACTTTATACTTCCCACTTGGCCAGGATCTGAGCTTAGATGTCCTTGAAGTCTGGCAAGACACCGCTGTGAGCCCTGCTCCCACCTCGCTGCCCTTTTGAGACATTTAATGCCAGAATACAAAAAGCCAAGTCACAAAATGTCACCGAGTGACAATGTGCAATAAAGCACATTTTAAAGCATAAGAGTTTCAATTCTCTAAGTAACCAAAAAGAAAAAGAGATCTCATAGTAAAACTGTACAGTAAAAAGTTCTGAACATAAAAATGTCAGTAGCCAGGAACCACTGATATTTTTCTAAAGCTGTTTGGAAGCCATTTGCTCATAGCAAACCTTGCAGTAATTGTATGAAAACAGGATTTTTAAGAGCCAGAGCTTCTGTGTCCCTGCTGCTTATTCTTTATTGAAGTCCTAATCCTGGTTCACTCATAGCTGGTTACTATGGAAATGGTTAAATCAGAGCCCGAACAGTGTGACTTCCCGTAAGAAACAAACACAAAGAACAAAATTGCCTCTGAAAAATAAAACACCTTGGTTTCTGTTCACGTTTCTGAAAAATAACCTCACATTTCCAAAAGGAAAGGTATTTTTAACACTACCTTTTTTTTTTTTTAAACAATTGTGTTCTTTATATAGTAAACCAGCACTAATATTTCTTCCCTTCAAATAACCCAAAATGACTCCGAAGTGGCTGTGGTTTGATGGTTTAAATACACTTATCACAGTTTCAGAACCCACGTGTTTGCGTTGCAAATGCTGCCGTTAAACAGCAAAGGCTGGAGAACGTTTCCAGCACCAAGTCGTCGTCCCTCGGCAAAATCAGTGACACAAATATTCCCCCCCGAGATCAGAACTCCAAACTTCTTATTGAAGAAACTGCAGATGTGAAAAATACACGAGTTTCAACCTGATGTAGAAAGTTTGAGGGGGAAGAAGTTGGTACTTCTGAGCAGGAAGAACGAGACCTTTCAAAGCCTGAACACTTTTTCAGGCAACAAAGAGCGAGAAAAGCCAGGGATAAGTTCCTCCATCCCAATCCAGCAGGAACATCGTTAACTCCTTTCCATGTAGGACATTATCAAAACAAAATTGAAGCTACATCGAACAAGAGCATTGGGGGAAGTTGGCTGATCCCCTGAGGACAGACACATAGTCCACCAGTTCCCTCTAATAGCTTTGCCCAAAAACACCATTTCACACCAAATTCCCTTGGTAACACCCATTTTGGACCAATTCTTGGCATTCTTCTCCAAGCCCTGAATAAGTTTAAGATGATATTTCATTCTCCCTCCTCACCTCGGGATTTTTGACACCACCAACCCAACCAGGTCATTGGAGCTCGCATCCACACAAGATGCTGCTCCAATGTCGTTACCCATTTTCTTAACGATGGAGACACGCACGTGTTGGTGTCCCTCACATCAAGTGGTTATTTGAGATGCTCTTGATGGTTTAGAGGTGCTCTACCAGTGCCCTCAAATCTGGTGGCCAAGCATCTTCAGTAATTCTCCTTATTAATGCAAAACAGTGGCATGAAGCTTTCCTTCACATCAACTCACCCTTCGCAACAAAGCCCACGTGAAGACACATCACACTGCTAAGAAATGGAGGTCCCATCCCTGGAGGAGTTCAAGGTCAGGTTGGAGGGGGCTTGGAGCAACCTGGTCTGGGGGGAGATGTCCCTGTCCAGGGCAAGGGCTGGAACTGGATGGTCTTTAAGGTCCCTTCCAACCCAAACCATTGTATCACTCCATGAAACACCACTGCGACCCTTCGGTGGGAGGCAGCAGGAGCCCCACCACACTAGCAGGGAAAGGTCCACATGCTGAAGGAGAAGGGATGGAGCTGCTGATTCACCAAAGCATCAAACAATGAACATTTGAGAGGTAAAGCAGTGCTGGTCCGAGTCTAAAAATCACTTCCCCAAAGGAAATCTGCACAACCAGAGCCACCACCACCTCAAATGGAGCAAATACCCTTCAGGGACTACTTAACTCCTAGTCTGCAGGGACACTGGGGGACCATCCATCCTTGAAATGGCTGAGCAAAAGTGTTTGGAGATGGGCAGTAAAGCATCACTCCCTAAAACCCACTAAGACAAGTACTGGTACACGCAATAGAAGGTTTTATGGGTTTTCCAGGCTGCGTTCAGAGCCCCGACACATTTGAGAAGATACAGCCAACCCTTTTGAAAAGCTGGCAGAAGGTAAAGAGGACCATCACAGCTTGTTCTACCAACAACCAAACTTCTTTCTTTGAATAAGACAGGTTAACGTGCTTGCAAGAGTCACTCTGTCCCCCAATAAAAGCTGTTGATTTACAGGACACAACGCTCAGGAATCAGCCGAATCTCTACCAAAGAAGGGGTTTGAACTCAAGAATTCCTTCTGTCTGCACCAGAGAAACTGTGCCTGTTTTAACTCCCATTTTTATCTCCTTCACTTAGTCACATCATTCCTCTCTACTATCCAGGAAAATAAAAATGACTTTAAAAAAAAAACACCTGTTAGTCATATTCAAGCCAAGAAGCCACCACTGCCTTTAGCTGACGGGGATAATATTCCAGTTTTCTTCTTGTTCTCTTCTGGGGTGGGGGTGAAGAGAGGACCAGGCTGGTTTGGTTGGGTTTTAAAAGCATTTCAGTGAGTTAATGTGTCACTTCTGTTGCTCTCAGATAAAAGCAGAAACAAAACCAAATGCTACACATGGGCAGTTTCATTTCTCCAAGGAAGAAAAAAAAAAAAAAAGAAAAAAGAAAAAAAAAAAGAGAGACTACAACCAGATTTGTGTTTACACACCAAGACCTTCCTGAGATATTAAAGGTTTCTCATAGCCAAGAAGATCCACGACTGAACCCTCCTGATCCCGTATTTATGTATAAATTAAAAAAAAAAGAAAAGTTAGATAAACTACCCGGAGTTTCACAAATGTAAATCACAGCTTCGCACACGTTAATTAAGCAGCGCCACTTGGGTGCATGACAAACCTAACTCTGCATTTTTGGAGCTGATGATTAACCTATTTTCTGGAGGTCTCTTTTTCTTTTTTCTTTTTTTTTCCCCCTCTTCATAAATTAAACAAAAAAGCCCGTTGAAAGGCAACGGCAGCCAGCCGCGCAGCACCCGCTCCCCAGCCAAAAAAACCCCTTCCTTGGCTTTTTTGCGTTCGACCAGGTTCTCCCAGGCAGAAAGATGCTGGAGAAACAATGGAAACCACCAGGATCATCTCATCTTCATTATTATTATGAATTGTTTACTTGGAGGCTACGAGGGAGCTAAACTTGAAGAGAAAATGCCTCTATAACCAACAGCAACCTGATGCTTGTGTAGCAACACAACCATTCAATTGGGTTTTTACGACGCACGTTATTTCAGCAATGTGGTTTTTATAATTCCCCCCATCCTGGAATTGGGACAGTTCAAAAACACCTGAAAGGGGACGACGGGAAGCAAAATGAACCCAAAAGCTTGGGAAATAATGATTTCACAGATGGTGCCACCCAGGTATGTACAATCCAGCATCAAACATGGTTTTAAATAACCGTAGTTTCAAAAAGCACCAAATATGAGCAGTTTCCTATATTGGTGCATCTCCATTTTTAATTTTTATTTTGTTTTAAAGAGTTTGACAACCTTTGTGAGTGCTTAATTGTTCATTCAGACACCAGGTGAGATGCTCAAACAGTTGTAGCAACACACCAACAATTCAGATGATGGACCCAACAGTGAATACAGCCCTGAATAAAAAACATGGAAGTTTAGGATAAATATCCGACACGGAAAATGGGCAAAACAAAGAAGCATTAAGGGCTCTTCAAGAAGAGGTCAGCAAGAACCTTGGCTATCTGTCTCCTTGAGAAATTGCCTGGAAAAAGGCTGGATTGCTCAGTGCCACTGGGGAAAGTGCTGGAGGTGCCTCCGGGGAAGAGCTTCATGGTCCAAACTCTCACATGGGGATGTCCCCATGGGGAAGAGCAGCAGCAATGCCTCCCCATATAGAGCAGGATGAGCTCGGATGAACCCACAGCTCCAACAAGCACATTTCCCCCATAGTCACATCTAATTTCCACCTCTCTGCAGCAGCTCTAAGGCAGGAAGGAGAATAATGTTCTTTTATAGGGGGAAAAAAACAAGCCCTGCGCGTTCCCCTCAAAAAAAAAATAGGCAAAATGCAGCTTTTGCTGGTCCCCAAATTCCTTTCATGGCCACAACCAACCAGAAATGAGACGGGAAGGGAAAAAGGCTCCTCTTCCACCTGCATCAAAGTGGGAGACTGCAGGAAGGAACGAGCACACAGGGATTCCCACAACCAAGCACAGCTCGGTTTATTTGATTAACGTTCAAATCGGGCGGAATAAAATGTTTTGCCCGTCCACCTGCTCCACGGCTGCGCTGACTAATCCCGACCTACCCCGCATCTTGCCAACGAGGTCAATGATGTCATCTTCTCACCACCGTCTTTTGGAGAGGCGAGAGGAAGGGATTGAAAAGCTTTGGCAGCACTAATTGCTGCTGCTTTCAGGATGGGAGGGATTCCCTCAGCTTGCCCAGGTCCTAGAAGATCCCCACCAGACTTGTAGCAGGTCGTTGGCCTCCGTGGTGCAATTTATCCATCAAGAATCAATGGTGAGACCGGCCAACCCTTGAGAACTGGGAGTCCGGAGCAACGCACTGAAGAAAATCAAGTTTGGGGAAGTCTAGCATCTCCCAAGGATGAAGAGGAGCACTGCAGAGTGCACTTGGTGGAAAACCTCAGTCTCAAGTGCCTTTCAAATTCATTATATCAATTATCCCAGATGCCAGCTCCATGGCGTTACTCAAAATAATCCCATCACACTCCACTGTTTATACCTGGGCACTGGCTGTCATGGGCTGGAAAGATATCTCACCCAGCTTCCCAGTCCATCAGCCCCAGCCCACTGAGAAGACTCCTTTCAGGTTGGCCTCACTAGAGCTGCCATCCTGCAGCTTGTCCCCTCTCCCATCCAAGGTGGCCGTGCTGAAGTCCCCCTCCATCCCCGTCACCTGTCCATCATCCACATCTCCCCATCGCCGGCGCTCACCTCACCCCGTGGGAAACCACTTCAAGGACTCACCCTCCCACAAAAATTAAACCAAACCAACCAACCAAAAAGGGAAAAAAAAAATAAAAATAAATAAAAGCCAGTTTAGCTTCCTGAACCAGTTCACGGCGGGGTCAAACACACGCCAGCACAGGCAGGACGCGGCCGCAGCAGGATCCACTCGGACGGGTGTAAAAAAAGGTTGTTAAAATTCCAACCAACACCCACAGTTTGAGATGCACGATAGCTGGGAAGAAAGGTCTGGCCAATGTCCTCCTCCCCATTCCTCCTATTAATCACATCCAGGAATCGAAGGAGACAGAAACGAAGCGTTTCCTTTTTCCTGCTGGGTTAGTTTTAACCCGACTCAGTTTGTTTTAACCCGACTCGGTTAGTTTTAACCTCAGCTCCCGGGAGGGAGGGCAGAGAGAGCACCAAAAAGCAGGACCACGTTCTTCCCCTGTGCTCACATCTGCAGGGCAGCATCTTGGGAACTAGAGAGGAAGCAAAAATACTTGTATTTATTTGGCTCCCTCGCATAAAACCTGTCAAACAGCGCAGGGAGGAGACAGCTGTGACTGTCACTTGTTTCCAGTGATGATGGCAAGGAGCTGTGAATGACACCAATTTGAGTCCTGACTGTAACCACCAACTTCACACATCCTCAACGCAAACAAAACGGCCCGATTTCCTACAAAAGCAAGCACAGCTCCTGATTTCACAGGTCTGTCATCAGCCATGCACAGACAAAACACTATTCACCATTAGCTTTTACTTTCCACCTTTTATTTGTGGTGGGTGCAGCACTGTTCCAAGTAATTCTATATTGGGACTTCTCTACTCCCAGACCTTACTTCCCAGCCTTTTCTAAACACACGGTCACAAAAGGTTTCCAGAACTTAAGAAAAACAAAACAAAACCACCAAACCGTATTTCACACTGACCACAAGACAAACAAAACAACTGTTGAAGAATACATTGCTTTTCAGGTTTTACTACTGAGTTTTCCTTGTGGATACCAATCAAGGAACCGGCCAAGGACCTCGCTGCAGGCACCAAGAAACACCCAAGATCTCCAGCAAACTCCTGATCCCCATTAACGCCTCATTGACCCCACCTTCCCCAGCACCCATCCCAGCAACCCAGGGATTCCCAAGCTTCAGCACCCCAGGTTACACCAACAGGGCTCTGGAGAACCCTCTTCTCTCAAAGTCAACCACATTCATGGGGTGGAATTGCAGTCAAGTGCCTGGAGGAACATTTCACAAGGTTTGATGATTGATGGCTCCTGACTGCCCAGTGTGTTTACAATCATAGAATGGTTTGGGTGGGAAGGGACATTAAAGATCATCGAGTTCCAACCCCCTGCCATGGCCACGGACACCTCCCACCAGACCAGGTTGCTCTAAGCCCCACCCTGGCCTTAAACCCCTCCAGGGATGGGGCAGCCACAGCTTCTCTGGCCAACCTAAGCCAAGGTCCCACCACCCTCACACCAAAGAGTTTCTTCCCAATATCTCATCTCAATCTCCCCTCTTTCAGGGTCAAACCCTTCCCCCTCCTCCTAGGGCTCCCCTCCCTCATCCAGAGTCTCTCCCCATCTCTCCTGGAGCCCCCCTTCTTTAGGGATTGGAAGGGGCTCCAAGGTCTCCCCGGAGCCTTCTCTTCTTCAGGCTGAACCCCCTCAGCTCTCTCAGCCCCCGCTCCCAGCAGAGGGGCTCCAGCCCTCCCAGCATCTCCGTGGCCTCCTCTGGCCCTGCTCCAGCAGGTCCATGTCCTTCCTGTGACTTGCTGGTGGGAAGCACAAACATTTTGTCTGCGGGTTTCCATCTCCAGCCATGTCAGCACCGCCGCGACACTTTATTACTTTCCTAATAAAGCCCGAATAGAAATGAAGCCTTTGTAGCCCTAAGTGCGCGTTTTATTCTCGCCGTAATAACTTTACTACACTCCGTTTCCACAGCAACTGTTTCCTCAGCCGTTTGGTTCTTTGCCATCGGGAACTGGAGGCTGCTTTGGTCCATCAAAATAAAAAACCAGGCAGAAAAACCACAAAAGCAAGGAGGAGCAGCAAGCCAAGCCGCCGGACCACACACCGGAGAGACGATTCGGAGAGAGTCCATCGGCGTTCGCAGGTTGATCAAGTCTTTGGGAAAGCCAGGAAAAGAGATGGGAATGTTCCTCATCCAGGGCGCCCAGCGTAGGAAAAGAGCAGCACCGTGACCTTCCTCCTCCTCCTCCTACCTCTCTGGCTGGCACGGGCAGGCGTGAAGCAGCAGGGAAGCGAAGCGAAAGCCACGTTAAACAAAACCTTGGGCTGTGGCCAAAGCTCATTATTTATATTTTTCCCCCCCCGACGTGATGTCCAACACAACGGGGAAAGCTCTAGCGCCGGCGCAGGGATGCAGAGAGGAGCAGGTGGGAGACCCGTCCTCCCCACACAAAAACAGCCGAAAGGGAAGGCTCCTGCTTTTTTTGGCCTCGTTCGAGGCTTTTTGGCCAAAAGAGCAGGAGAAAAAAAGGTCATTACGCTCATTAGGGTATCGCATGATGAAGGTTCGGCAGAGAAAAGGCATCTCCAGTGCCCAGAGGCTGAGCCTGAGACCCTCCAGCATCTCCCCAACAATGATCTCCAACTGTTTTCCTGATGGACACTTTTTCCTCCCTAAATCACAGAAAAAGTACTAAACCACCCACCTTACGAGGGCAGAAAGTGAGGGAGGGCTGCAAGGAAGGAGAAGGTGGAATCTGAATGCAGGAACTCTCATATATATATGCATTTATATTATATATATAAAATATATAGACATATATAAAACACATGGCTACAACAAGCATTTCTACAGAAACCAATGGCACAACCATCTGCTCTGCTCCCTTGGAAATTCAAACATTACAGACAAAAGATGCTTATTAAGCTGCTTTATACCAGCTCGTGCCAGTTTCATGGTATTTCAAAGCAGAAATCTCACTATTTGTTTGATTTATTATTCTCCAGTATTATTTATTTTTTTTTACACCTAAATACAACTAAGCATTTTTGAGAGCTCTCCTAAAGCTGGTCCGACAGAGAACCTGAGCAAGCAGAAAGAAGGCACCCACTTTTTTTCCTCTTCTCAGTGTCACCTTGGCACAAAATCCCCAAGAGCCCCAAGAAAACTGGATTTTTACAGCCCCAATAAGGACATAACCCGGGTTCAGGGACCAGTTTCTCCACAGATTCCTGCTGTTGACCTCCACACCTTGTGTCGCATGAGGCCATGGGAATAACCTGAAGCCACCACATTTTGGACACGAAGCCATTTGCATCCCAAAAGGCACAGGAAGGACAGCAAAATTAAAGGAAAAGAAGAGTAGGAAACCTTGTCATCCACACAAGCTCAAACAACCTGCAAGAAACGGGTGAAATCTGGATATTTACAGAATATTTAAGTTCCTTATTTCGCCTTCTCCCTAACTTTTGGCAAACACCCTCCAGGTGCTTCGCATCGTCTCCGCCACCAGCCAGGATTAAAGCTCCAAGGTGCTTTGCCGCCCTTCGCTGCCTCCCGTCACGCTCCTGAAGGTCACTGGATTTTTTTTTTTTGCTTATTAATCAAGTCCTTTGTAGCTCTCCTAAATCCACTCAGGAATTTGCATTAGCTTCAGATCCCCGTTCCTGCACCACGTTTGCAGCTTAAGGAACGTGCCAGAAAGTTCACGTATACGCTACTTCTCCCCCCCCCCAACACCCCGTCGGCGTTTGAATTTCAAATTCCTTTCTTCCAGCTGAAAATACATTACCCTTGAAACGTTCGTGCTTTACACAAGACAATCTGAGGAGCAGGATGATTTGCATTCGTTGGATTTATGGAACTAAGGGCATCGGGGAAACAAATGTCGAGCCCTAGTTCATAAAAATAAAAATAAATTAAAAAAAAAAAAAGATGCTGGGAGTTGTCAAAGGGAAAAGAAACAAATCTGAATAAAGGAAAAGCTTTTAGAAGCTTCAAAAATAGAATGGGAATCAAGCACTTACAAGGGAGGAAAAGCTTCAAAATGACCTTTAAATACATTGCTCTTGTTCAACACACACCTTCTGGAATTGAACCACAATTTACGAAGCTCAGGACGGCACTGATGTTGGATTCCCAGTAATAACCATCCCGTGTTTCCTCCCAGAAGAGACACCAAGGGAAATTCCTGCAGGAATTGCTGTAGCTTCAGGCCCGCTTTCCTCTGGATTTGACTCCCGGGGATGTTCTCCGAGGTTTAATAAAGCAGGAGCCTCAATCAAAATGTTTTCCCCAGTTAAATTTCACAACAAAACTCCCAAATCGGGTTCCCTGACGGCTGAGCTCGCCCTGAATCTTTGAGTAGGGTGGTAAAAAAACGTCTCCTTCTCTAAAAAGCAAGTCCAATCTCTTTTCCTGAAGCTTGTAGAGACCTTGTAGGTACCAAGTACCATCACTCCGGTCAACGTGACCAACATTTAGAAACATAAAATACAACCTCACTAGCCTTCCCTCACGGGGAAAACCAGGGTTTTTGTATTAAAAAAAAAATAAAACCCCAAACAGGTAATTTAAATAACCTAAAAAACAAGTAGTCACAGTGAAAAGTTTATCCATTTGAAGGCTAAAGGAGATTTCCCCAACCCGTCCAGATCTCCTGTAGCTTCCACAACTCATCCCTCTGGCTCCACGTCACCCTTTGGAGCTCCCGCTCCTCCGGCACGAGCGCGTTATCGGCTGCGGATGAAAAGAGGCTTCGTGTCCCTTGTTATTTCCACGGAGGCCACTCAAAAGCTCCAGAGGAAAAAAAAAAGGCAACCCAGATGGAACTACCAAGCATTAGATTAAAGGAGCCAAGGTTTTAGCCCTTTGGGTTGAAAGGAGAGGTTAATCTTTTTTTTTTTTTTATGGGGAGAAATGGAAAGAGAAAAATTATGTAAAACCCCTCTGTCCATGACCATGGCGATGCAGAAGTCAGTCAAGATTAATGAGCACCAGGAAAATCAGATTTCATCAACTTTCTGCTGGTTTCTCCTAGGAAAGTTAACCCTCCGTTTACAAGATTCACGTTGGGCTCCCGACAGGGTTGATGAGATCCCTGTGGTTTTGTATTAAGAAAAGAGGGAAAATATTCAGCCTGGTCTTTTCAAAGATTTTGCCTCCAAGTGGAGCTTCTGCTGGGCTGTTCCACCGGGGGTTGGACAAGGTGGCAATGGGTCCTGCTGCGAACGGCACAAAGAAATGGAGAAAAAGCCTATAGAATTATAGAATTGTCCAGGTTGGTTGGAGTCAATGATCTGAAAGGTCCCTTCCATCAGCCCAACACTGACAAAACCCATGTCCCTCTGCACCACATCTGCCCGGCTTTTAAACACCTCCAGGGATGGTGACCCCACCACTGCCCTGGGCAGCCTCTGCCAACATTTCACAACCCTTTCCAGGAAGGAATTTTTCCCAAGATCCATCCTAAATGGGGTGAGGAATGGGGAGGTCCTAGCCCTGTTAGAGAGAAAAG
>JAHREE010091026.1:0-13863 GCA_033628505.1 Tringa tobata | reverse complement strand
ATTCCCAGGTAACTCAGCCAATTACAGGAGGGCCAAGGGCAGAGCTTTCTGAGGAGTCTCCATCAAAACATTTAAGAGGGTGTTAGCAAGACAAAAAAATGGCCTGTTTTTTATTTTTGTTGAGGGTGCTCGCCATTGACTGAAAGGATGAGAACTGCTTTTCATGTAACAAACCCAACTCGGAAAAACAGCCTCTCCAACAGTCAAGTGTCCTTAAAACAAACAGTCAATTGTCCTATTTCACAAAAAAGAAACCACTGAGGGGGTGCTTTTTTCAATTTATGCTATTAAAAAAAATACTATTTTGGCTTCTCTTCCATTTCCAATCGTCTTTAAAAAAGCTAGGCTTTAATCTCTGTACAGTTCTCTTTTCATGAAAGCCACCGTTTAGTCAGTTTTGAACTTTGCTTTGAGGCTTGGGAAGATGCCAGCGCTGTCGCTGTGGAGCGGGGAGCCTGGGACAGCAGTGGGCTCCAGTGGGTTCCCCAAAGGCCCCGTGACTAAAGCTGGGAGAATAATTTCTTGAATTCTTCAACAGTTTTAATAACTGAAAAAAAGAGTTGTTTCAAGTTGAAGAGATGTGGTTTTTCCTAAGCCTTTTCTTTGCAGACTGTGATGCAGTTTTCATTTTTCGTAGGTAAAATGCAAAGACATTTGTAAACAGAACAAAACAGTTCTTTGAACTAAGAAAAAGTAAACAGTTTCGCCTGTAAAAAGTCACACTAAATCATTTATACTCTGCCACATTTTCTTTCTCACTATAACTTAGTGAAACAGCAGTGGAGACCTCTTGCTCTCCCCAGATCTGCATTTTGGTCATTGAATCACTTTTGTAGCCGTTGACAGCAAAAATTCAAATATAGGTCTGTACTGGAGAAATCTCTTGATCACGTACAGGGGCCTCTCTAACAATGTGTGGGGGACACAGATCTGAGATGCGGTAGATACTGATTTATTTTCCAGGCTGTGGCTGGAAATCCCCAGGACTGCAGAGGAAGCTGGTGGAATCCTCACCTGGGGGCCTAGAAATCACGTAAAGGAGGTGGGAATTTGCCGAGCGGGTTTCCCATGGACAGTCTAATCCCAATATAATCACCTTTAATGTGCAGTTAATTGATGATCAGACTGAATTAGCCAACTGATCTAGATAGGTTGGTTTGCCTGTGTCTGTCCTGTAATATAAACCCCAAGTTTTGTGGTTTGGAGCGAAACTTTTTGGGGTGTCCAAGTTGAGCATAAATGTGTCTGCCCTTGTCATTCACGCATAGCTCTCGATGGCAAGGGAAGTTCACATCCATCCTCATCACTGTCACCTGGCTTGTCTGAATTGTCTTTATGGGCTGGTTTGGGGTTTGGTTTCATTTTGTTTGGTTTTCTGTAGGCTGCGTGTCCTGGCTTGTATATTAAGAGCAGTTTTGGCAACATTTTTCTTACTTCCAATTAGTTAAAAACAGTTTCCTATCTTTAAAGAGCTGTGGGGAGAAAATTTGATAGCCAGCTATTTTATCATAAATGTCACTAACTAATTAACTTATTCCTACTGTTTTACTCTCTTTGATTATTTTAAAAAGCAAATATTTGTAGGTCTGATGTTGGTTTCGCTTAAGATGGTGCAAAATCAGGAGGTGCCTCCATTAATGGCAACAGTAATGTAAAGTCTGAGATTGAACCTCCGTGGCATTTCTCGTGCTGTCAGTGGGGTGCTCTTCAGCTTTGTTTCTCTTCTGTATTGAACTGAAAGCCATGACGACGACTTGCCTTAAATAATTTGTGAAGGCATTTTTAAGAGGATGCAGAAGAAAAAGCCAGCAGCCTTACTGAGTCTCTTTATTTGAAATTCAAGAATGTCAGCAGCCAACGAACCTTGCTTTATAACTTAAAGATAGAAATGCTAAGAAGAGAATTACTTTGAATATTTTAAGTGCAGCTGACCAGCTTCTTATTTATATATGTAAGCTATTTTTTTTATCACTCTGGCAATACGAGGATGTTTTAAAGGAAAAGTAAAGTTTTTTGATGCTCACTGTGAGGCTTTCTTGAGCTGCTAGAATGGCACACAGCATCTTTCCAGTTTCAAGCAGTCAAAAGCCATGAGCCAGGCCTTGCCCAAAAAATTAAGAAAAGGCTAAAAAGCATGGGATTTGTAAACAAATAATTAGATTTCCTCTTTTTTGTCATGAGGGTGCTTCCAATTCACCCTTCCAGTTTCTTTTTCCTGCAGCTTAAAGATCCAGAATCCTAGTTATGGTTTATTTATTTCTCTGTGAAAGTAGAAAATTTCAGATCATGTGGCTTCCAGAAATGGGACATAAATATCCACCGTTAGCTACAGGATTCATGATAAGAGACGTATTGGTTTGACAGTCTAACTACCTAAATGTACATGATTTTCACACTTCTTGCCTCGTTAATCATGTTCTTTTGCAAGGTAGGATGCCTCCATAAAAACACACTTTGCAAGTCTCCATGTTCTCCCAGAGGAGTGAGAGGAGCATCCCCAATCTCGAGCTTTTAGGAAGCCCTTTCTGTATTCCCATACTCAGCAATGCTTTGAAAGAGCAAATGATGAGTTGGTGGAGAGATAGGACAAGACACAGAATCAATGTCTCATCTGCTCAAACAAGGTTACACGTTCCATCTCTGGTTAAAGCAAACGTGATCCAGAATGAAGCTGCTGGTGCAGCAGGGGCTGAGGTGGACATGTCCAGGGCAGCGTGTCAGAAACCAGAGAACCCCTCAGGTCCATGAGGAGGGCATTTATCTGGCCAGTATCACCAGTGAGCCAGAGGAACAGGTACCACTTGGGAAACGGGCCATAGTTTCTCATGCACTGAGATAGTTTTTCCAAAAGGGGACAACCTCCAAGATGGATCTGGCATTGAAATATTCCAGCTGAAGCGTGTCTCTCAGGTTAAGGGAACTCTATCTGTTGTTTTGTTTCCCACCTCTGAAGAAGTGAAACCCTCATCAGGCTGCAGAGAAGCTGCCCTGGACATGGAGAATTTCTCAGAGCTGTTCACACTTTGTTGTGTCTCTCATGGAGCCTCCTTGCTCTTTGTGTCTTTTACAACAAAAGCCACCCAGCTCTGAAAGGCTTTCTCAGATCCGTTGATCTGACCTGGGGAACAGTCAGTGGAAAATTCAGGTTGTGGCTGGCTCGGTTTTGAATCAGGAGCCACCTTAGTGGTTCAAAGACCCCATTCATCAAATGGTTCGTGTCTGGAGCAGTCACACAGCCCTGGGCAAGGCCCTTGGGTCCAGAGCCATTGAAAAATATTAATGAGAGCTGAAGGGTTTTGTCTGGGATGTGCTAAAGGCCACCCCTACCCAGCATGGATGCAGATGGTCGTTCAGGAGGAGAAGGCACGTGGATGTGATGCTTATTACATTGCTCCCTTGCACGTCCTTGGTTGTAAAACTACAGGATCTGAGCCATCTTCATCTGATGAGTAAATCTGCCCTGGCAATGCTGTTTCTTGCTCAGCGCTTGGCGACTGGTGAAATTAAACTTAATTTAAAAAAAAACCTCAAACCCATGTCTGGTAGCAATGTAAAAATATATGAAACTCATGTACTAACAGTACAGACCGGAGGCAGGTGCAGTAAAAGGAACAGACATCGGAGGCTGGAGGCAGAGGAGATGAAAGTTCTGCAAAAAGTGATAAATATATATATTGAATGGATTGATTCCAACCTCCCACCTCCCTCCCAATGCCCAAAGAGGTTAAAAAGAGAACAGGATGTGAGCTGAGGTATGAGACTGACTGTACTGAAAACATGGCAATGGTGGGGCGCAAATCAAAGAGCAGCAAACACAATAATTGCATGTACAACCACCAGCTGGACTGGGACAGCTGGGGAGGACATTACTTGTGGGCACAGGGACAACCTGAGCTTCTTGAAGAAAAGAGGAGTCTGTCAAATACAAGAGACAGCATTGCACTGCTGTCTGGATTTGTAAAGACAGAATAAAATGAGAGGGATGAGAAGAAAAGGCAAGGGGCAGTAATATATGTGCATGTATTTAGGGCTGATTTTTCCCCCCTGTCTAGGTCTTGTGATTACAGAGAAGAGCTTGGTAATATGACCCAAAACGCTTAAGACCGTGCATATTCTTATCTTGTGGTTTAGGAATTCAGAGCTTTAAAAGACTCAATTTAACAAATTACTAGAGGACCGAAGGAACTTTTTTTTTTCCCCACAGAAGAGGGCACTTAAAACTATGTCATAAGCTGAAGACTCTGCTTTGGGGGATAGTTTGCTGTTATGCTACTGTTGAATAGGTTATTCTTTTCCAGGTAATTTTGGATTTCTTGAGATTACAGTCCCAGTAACACAATAGAAAATGAATGGTTTATTCATTATACAGTTCTGTGTAATTCTAGACCCGGGGATACAGTCTCCCTAGAATACATTATAGCTCTTCCCAGCACAGGGAGAGGGCTCTGGGCTCACTGATAGCCCTATTTCCTCTGCTCTGTGAGACCCGGGTCTTTGTGGCAGCTGATTTAAATATAATGGATCTCGGGAGATTCAGATCCAACATGGAACATGTGAGATTACTCTGAAGGCTTCCTTGGCAATTCCTTCTTTGACAGAAAATAAGGATCAACATCGAATCTGGGAAAAAAGTGTCTACCACCCCTAGGTGGAACATTTGATTTTGGGCATGGATGACTGCCTTGTGTTCCTTTTCTTTAAAGACCAGCTTTCCTAGTTGGATTCCCTGGGGTGCACGGATGCCCCGGGATATCTCTGGCCAGGAAGCTCAGCCTCTAGAAAGAAATGAGTGTGTAAATCGTGGCAGGTCCTTACTAAAAGCTTTGATGTGACAAAGCTTCTGGGTCCTGTGATGCCGGAATCCACGCGCCGAATCTCAGGACGCAATTGTTTGAGTTTTCTCTGGGTTGCAGATGGGCCCTGAAATTCCAAGAGCTGGTGATATTTCAAGATACATCTTAAGATAATTCAGCACATTCTGTTAGATGGCAACCAGGGAAAAAAATGCTTGTAGTGTTAAGTCATATCCAAGCTAAAAGCTAACGGAAGAGAAATTTGCATCGTATAAGCATATCATAAGTATCCAGTAGGCAAATATTCCCTGGCTGTGCGGACCCCAGCTGCTCTCAACACATTCATCCAGTGATTATCCAAGATTTTCATTTTTGCATCTTTGAGATAAGATGTAGCTCCCATGCTTTAAATTCCCTATTTCAAGTATTATCACTCCCACTTGACAGAATTATTGACCTAGGTTAATGTTATAGCTGCTGAGACAAAGAGCAAAACAATGAGATTATTACAAATTATGAATGTTGGATGAATCACGAAAATTCATCCCTGCCCTAATAAAACGTGGGGGGGTGAACACAATTAAGTTTAATAACTCTAGCATGTGAGAATCAAAGTTATGAAGGACTATTTATCATGGAGATCCTGACAGTAAATAGAAAATGAAATAATACCCATGCTCCATAAGAACAGGGTACTTTATCTGTTTGGGATAAAGTGTTATTAAATCACCCATCCTCAACCTTGTTCATTGCTTACCCATGATTTTGATGGATGGTGACCCATAATCTGCCATTCAAGATGCTGCGAAATTATTTCAACCCTTGCAAATACAGAGAGTTATATTTGAAATCAGTGGGTTAAATCCCTCACTGAAGAATCTATCCCTTAAACCTTGCTGTGTGTTGACTTTATCATTACATGCTGATGGCTTCATGCTTAACGGGTAATGTCAATGCTGGATTTAATCCATTACATCCATCCTGTGCTCTTATGAGTGCTCATAGGAGTGAGGATTTGGGGGTAGAAACTCAATTATCCTTCTCAGTATCCAAGGCATCTGGAGGATTCCCCAGAGCATGGTGCAGCTGCACATGATTGGGACTCCTCTGATCAGATGCAGGTTCCTCCACTGCTCCCTGGTCCCCTGTTTATAATCAGTGGGGGTGTATGGGCACTTGATGATACAAGTTCCCCAGATGTATAAGTTATCCCTTTCCCAGAGCTGTGTTGTCTCCTGCCCAATGGAACAGAGAACGTGGCTCACTGGAGTGTCGGAGGTGACCCTGTAGATGTCCACCGTTAGATGGTGTTCATCCCATCCTTCATGCTTGTTCCTGCAGGCCCCTTTGGGTAGTGTTTGTATGAATAAGTGATTAGAGCAACCTTCCCCTTGGTGTTCAGTGGTTGTGTTGGTGCCGTTACAAATGGTGGTGACTTCATGAGGATTTGAATTATGCAAGAGACTGTATCCATGTTCTGATCATAAAATGGTAATAAAGGTGCAGCTGTCCCTTACAGCTACTTTACAGTCCTTTGGTACTGAACTCCCTTCTGCTGAGCTCAGGACTCCAACAGTGATCAAATAGCAAAGGTTAGAAGGATTGGGCACTTCAGCATGGACTGGCTGCCCGGAGAGGTGGTGGAGTCTCTGTCTCTAGAGACGTTCAAAACCCACCTGTACACATTCCTGTGCAACCTGCTGTAGGAGGACCTGCTTTGGCAGGGGCTTGGACTGGATGATCTCTAGAGGATCCTTCCAACCCCATATCATTCTGTGATGCTGTGATTCTCTGACTGGAAGCTTTGCCTTTACTACAGGCTCCAGTGAATTCTATTTGGAATTCTCAAATTCATTCTGGCAGATCAGGACTACTTACAGGTGTGGAGTTGCTGAAGGGCTTCAAATATTATCAAGGAGATCCCAGCATCCTAAACTGGGGCTGGAGCCAGAGGGGGAAATCTCATTGTGGGGTGAACAAGAGAAGCCTGGATGTGGAAGTGAAGCCCTTCCATACAGTTCTGAGCTGCTGTCCTGTGCAGGAGCCCTGGAGCTGCTTCCCACATCATGAGATTCACACAGATTCACTCAATAAGCCCAGCAGAGAAGCTGGCGTAGCACAGCAACCCGTTTCTCTCTCCCACAGCCATCCTTGGCGATTTTAGACTTGGGATGAAACTGGGAGTCTTCTCAGTCATCCTCTGAATCTGAATTTTCCTCTCCATTTGGTCCTTGCAGCTCCCTTTAATAAAGAAAAGGCAGCTAAAAACATCCAGAGCCATGACTTGAAAAGCTGTGTTCCTTCCACGGGGCTTGCTATTGATGGGATGGGAGTCTCCAGCCCTGCCTCTGTGCGGAGGAGCCTCTGGTTGCAATCCCTCTGGGTTGCTGTTACGCTTCCAACCGTGCTCCAAGGGAGAAGGGGGGATCTGCCCCACTTGTTTCAGACTCGGTTTTCACAGCTAAGAGTTATTTCCAGCAATTGCACGGCCACACACCGTGGCAAAAGCCCAGCTGTGCTGAAGGCAGGGATGTCGCAGAAATCAGGGTTTCACCAGCGCTGCTTGGTTCAGCTGGAGAGAGCCTGGAATAACTCAGGGCATGTAGAAAACCTGTGCATTTACATTCTCCCTGTAAACCGTCCACACCAGCTCAAGAAAGAATTCCCTTCTTTCTCTCTGTGTTTCCTGCAAACTGACCACGAGGTGTCGGGTCCCCATTTGCACCCTCAGGGAAGCTGCTGGGGGCTCAGTGCACCCGTTGCCACTGTCCCTGGCACCAGGTGACTGTGACTGTGCCAGGCTTTTCCCTGGCAGGTTCTCCCTCTTGCACCAGTACGGAGCAAAGAGAGATGCAAACCGGTCCTGCCCCGAGGCAGGGAGAGGCAGTGGCACCTCTCCCACCACTTTTCTCTCCCCCCTGTCTAGGGGAGAGACAGGGGCTCTTTGAACCCGGGGGATGTTCTCTATTCCTGTTATTCCATATGCTTTCAGATCACCATAGATGCCTTTGTACCAGGGCAGCAATTTAAAACAGCCCTGAGTGGTTTTGTAGTTTGCCAGGTCCCAGCAACTGCTGAATATGGAAGAGCAAACGTTCCTTCATCCTTGAGCAGGGGGTGAAATCTGCCCCTGAATTAAGTTTGCCTTGAACTCTGCTTCCCCTGTGTTATACTTCATCTGGGGTTTTGGCTCTTGGTTTGTTTCCTTTTTTTTTTCCCCTATCCTCACACACTAAATTTTTAATGAGTGCTCTAAGCGTTTGGGCATCATGAAGTTTCAAAAGTTCTCATGTTCAATGCATTTAAAACGCAAATAAAATTTAAAAAAAAAATAAATAAATTACTGCCGGAAGGCAAATCCATTTTACTCCATCATAAATGGCAAGCAGGACATGCAAGAACAAAGGGACTTGATGAGTGGAGCAGTTGAGAAAATAGCAGCAGGGAGATCTTATTTGTGGACGTCACAGATGGAAGAAATAATCTACTTGTATTCTGATTAGCAGCAGTAAGAAAAGCTCCACACACAGGTTCTGTTGTGCCTGCCCTCCCATCCCTAAAGACAGGAACTCCTGGTAATATTTCACTGCTTAGTCAGCAGATCCAAGAAGCTACACCTTGGCCGACCTCCACATCGAGGACTTCAGACCAGAGAATAATCCAAAGAGGGTGAATACGGCTGCAAACTTCTACATCTTCCAATTTCTGGACCATGGAAGATTTATCTGAGTGAAGTTCCCTGCTCTATACGTGGGTGAAGCGCATCGATGGCTAAATGTTCCCGCTGGACAAGAAAGTCATAGCTTCGATTTTGGCTCGCACAAGCCAAAATTTTCTACTGTCTCCCAGTAGAAAATGTCTCTTTAAAAAGCTGAGGGATTTGCTATAACACAGTGCTGGGAGCAGCTGGAGCTCTCCCTCCCAGACTGATTTTCCCAGGGTTTGTCATAGTCTGTAGTGATACCAGCTCCTTGGGCAGACCTTGCTTTTATTTATTTTCCTTCTCCCTTTCTCTCCCATGGAGAGCAGTAGCTCTGCTCCACTGCATTTTCACAGCCATCTCTAGGACCAAGGTGGCCTCTGTTCTTTCAGGATTATACATTGACCTTCATGTCCCTCTGTGCCAAGTCCCACCTGTATGTGTCTTCACCTCTCCCAGCCTGAGCATCCCGTGCAATGTCCTTGCTTTACACGAGGTTTTGAGTACATTTGAAGAGTCGCTAAATGGAAAAAGCTGTCTGAGGGGAGAGGAAACCCTCCTCAGAAACACCCACTGATCGAGATGGGAGCCTAAACACACTTGGGAATATGATCCTTGGCTCCAAGCAGCTTTTTATTGATGCTGGTCTCGTCACATGGACTCAAATCGGTGAGCAGACACGCAGCTCTCACCGTTGGGGTAAATATTCTCCATCTCTTTCTTCTCAGCAAGTGGAGCTTTGTCCTCAGGCTGGAGATCTCTACTCTTTGAGATACTTTTTTGTGGCTCCACATCCCTCATTTGATGCATATCTCTGGGTATTATTTCTGCTTGCCTTTTTAGCGATTTTTTTCATGGTTCTTTGCAAATAAAGGCTGTATATTTATATCCTAAAAGCCTTGCTTGGCTTGGGAGACTATTAAGAAGTGACATCCTCTTTCATTCTTGATCTCTTGCTCCTGTCAGAGAAGAAACAAGTGAGCTGGGAGGAAGTCTTTGAATTTCGTGGTGCTGGTAATCAGTAATGATTCTCCAGGTTATCTCCGATCGCTGAGCAGCTCTTAGGAGGGCAGCTGGAGAGCGTGTCTGACGTGATGGAGACGAGTTCTGTGCTGCTGCAAAGACTTCTCTTTGCACAAGTTCAGACGTTTTACACCTGATGTGTTTCTGTGTGCCCAAGATCAGCAGCAATGACAGTCTTTTTCCACTAAATCTTGATTAGGTTTCTCTCTCCTCATTCCCTGTGATTAATCAAGGAACCATTATCTCCTTCCTTTCCTACGTCCATGCGTTTTGGAAGTTGAGCAGGAAGGAGTGTACAGAATACCCCTGCTGATGTCAGTGGAGGTTCTAGAGGACCCTTCCCTGTCCTTGCTAATATTGCTGCAGGTGATTCCCACGCCGACACTCCACGGGCTGTCAAAAGGCTTGAAAACTTTGGATCATGAATGCTCCGTGTCAAGGGTTCTGTGGCAGACACAGAGACGTGAAGAAGTTGTGTAGCTGGCCAAGCTGGCTCACGGCCCCCCAGATCCTGGGGCTCTGCTGAGAGATGGGTGATGTGACCCCTGTATGTCCCCTCTGCCAGCAGCAGTGATTGACACCCAGAACAACAGCAGGGCTGCTTGTTTCAGAGGGTTGTTTTGAGCCATATTGTACAAAGTCCTTGAAGTCCAGACCTCTTTCCACTAAATCTGACAATGTTTTCACCCTCCCTTTTGTCTATGGTTGATCAGTGATGCTTTCTGCTTTTCTGCCTTCATACAGTTTGGAACAACAGACATATAGGAGAGGAATCCAGGAAAACTATTCTAATGGCAATATTTCAGAAATTTCAATATACAAAATGGTTTGATAAAACACTACCCAGAACATCAAGATGAACCGTCCATTTTGACACAGATTGTCCCATTGTGTGTTGGGTTCTCAGTATTAGTCTCTGCAATGAGTGTAATACAAAGGTCAATGAACGAAATACAAAGTATAACAAACATGAAATAACTTAAATATAGATAATACACCAGAAAACTATGAAATACCTTAAAATGTACTGTGTATCCAAGCAATGCCTGTAGCTATGACAGGTTCTGTAGGATCACCACTATTCGATCACAGTGAGGAGACTCCTAACTTGTTGTTTCTAGAGACAAGTCTGCTCAGCACAATTTTTATTGAATATCCACTTCCCTGGGCTGAGAAGGGACTGTCAGGATTGCAGTGCTTTGAGAAAGTTCTCAGCAAACTCAGGACAAACACATACAGCCTTGCAGAGGAGCAGCCAGGCTCTGAAGGCAGAGGAGCATGACCGCGGTGGCAGGATTGTCTCCGGGACAGCACCCTCTCATCCCCAGCAGAACCTATCAAATGACACCCACAGCTTCATTGCTAGAGCTTTGCTCAGAGAAATTGCTCCTCTCCCAGTTCTCGTGCTTCTCCACGGCAGCATAAAGCCAGGAGCAACTGGGGAGAAGGAGCAACCTTTCCAAACACATTTTCACCTACGAGGCACTGAATGAAGAGAGCATCCCTGCAGTCAAACTGAATCAAGGGCAGAATCAAGATAAAACAGCCTGCTGGCTCTGCTCCCTTAAAGTCCACGCTGCTTTTTAGTCCCTCCTGGGTCAGACAAAGATAAAATCTTCCTCTTCACAGACTGTGGCATGTCCTTACCTTTGCCCAGGTCCCACTTCCACAGACAGAGAGCCCCCAGGCTGTAGTGAGCCCTTCCATGTAATCTGGTTCCCAGTGCTGGTGATGTTGACCGTGACCACAGCCGGCTTTTGTTAACCTGGGCACGGCAGAGTGAGGCTCAGCATCCTCCTCATCCTCCTCTGTGCCTCAGGATCAGGGTGAATCAGAAATCTTGCTAAATTTGGGGATGTTCCAGCCTTACAACATGCCTCACCAAAGCAAGTCCAAAGAGTGCAAGGGCACAACGGTATTTGCTTTAGTAATGATGGAGGGACTGCAGTATAAATTTATTACAGGCAGTGCTTTCCTTGGGGCAAAGTAGAGGTGACTGCAGTGGGCAATGGCAAAGAGGAAGGTGGAGAACCTCAGACACTATTCAAAAAGGTAATTTAAAACAAATTTTTTTAACAGGGGATAGGGCAGAAAGATCCTCAGCTACCTTTTTGCTTTGTGTAATCCCAGGGGACAAGGCACAACCCTCCTCTGAGTACATTGCATTAAACCATGGACCGGCGCCTACAAAGCCACATTGTGATTTCCTTTATGTCTTTTTTCCTCCCTTCCTTAAATTAGAATTATCTAGAGAAGCTGTAACCTTAAGCAAAACTTAAGCATTTAAGTGCTTCATCAGACAGAAGGATGGTGTCTCAGAGGATGCCACAAGGAGAGAATCTTATTAAAGCAAATACTCTGTCCCTACCAGAGTGCTTGCTCTGTAGTAAATTCCTCTTCTAAGCACACTACAGCGCATTCATGGTTGTTTCCTAATTATACAGCAGAAGCTTTCCCTATCACACCTTCCAAAATACAATCTTGTCTTTCATTCATGACACACCCACAGCTTTTTAATCAAATGCTTGTCATTGTCTTTCTTTTTTTTTAATTTTATTTTATTTTATTTAAAGTCTTTAGGATGTATTTAGATTCCCTCCAACTTATTTTATAGCCGCAGGAACTAGAAATTTAATTTCTTCATTGTGCTATGCCTTGATCTAATCACAGGCCTCTGAGATCTGATGCTTTGATTGCTCACCAGCAATTACAGAGGAAGCAAGAACTGGTTGGTTTATTTGTTAGTGCTGTTGATTAACCACGTGCTCCCTGCACGTTTCTCCTGCCTTCTCTTCCTGGGTGACTCCTTAAAATGGGCTCTTCTGAAGTCGTGTCCCTTGTGATGCCTTGACCCATCCAAAGCCAGATACTGTGAAGTTGTACATCCCAGAGGGAATGTGGTTCAGCAGGTTCAGCCTCGTGGGAGGATGTCAGAATTGGTTCCCACCCCCTAGAATTTGGCTTATTTTTACCCTTGTTTGGATCATGCTGAGCAGAATTATGGAAACAATGTGAAAATCAGGCAGTCTTTATTCTACTCCATGCATTGAGCAGCAATAGCAACTTTCCCCGTTAACTCTTAAACACTTTGCTAACTTTTCAGAACAGCTTCTATATCTTTCAATCATTTTTCCAATTTTTCATTACTGTTTTGTCCCTCCTATAAAGAAGGATGAAAATTAAAACGCATAAAAACTTCAATTTCTGCAGTATGGATCTATTGGTAGATAAAAAGCTGCTACAAATCATTAATTCCAGATGCAGTTTGAGATGCTGCTGGGAAGATGCCGCGGTGACATTGAAGCGCAGAGACTCCGTGGGGTTTTCTGCCTGGCACAGATAACTGGGTACCAGCTCACCAGCCATCGACCAGCCCTGGGTGTATCACAGGGCACCTGAAAACTCTGACTTGCCACTGGGGCTTCCATTTATGAAGTGTAGGTGAGAGAAAATCCTGCTCAGAGGAATCTCCGAGGGCTTTTTGTCCCTCCAGCTAAATTCCCTCATCTTCTTCCCTGTCTGTAACCTGAACAGAAAGCTTCTGTTAGCACCTGGTTGCCCTTTTATTTGAGAATGCTTTGAAATCTCTAGCAGAATTGTTCTAAGGATAAGTTTGTGTAGAAATTCATCCTCTGGGTGGTAAGGCTTGATAAAACCCAGAAAACTTGCATTTAGCTTGATTTTTTTCCCCCTTATACACACACTTTTCTCAACATCAGTGCTGTACTGAAGTTCTTCAGTCTGTCTTCATCTCCCTGAACCTTTTCCCAGTATAACTTCTTTTCTTGGTCTGATTTGTATATAGAGGCTTTACCAGGGGAGGTAATGGCTCTTTTGAGACAGAAAAGAGGCATTTTATCGTGATGGAATATGCGTTGCTGTGATTGGCAGGGTGAGTTTCAGTGTTTAGCAGTGCTGGCTATAATCTCTTATTTGATTTCATCCTCCTCCTTCAGATAACAGAAAATCATAGAAACCACTTAGCTTTAACTGCAGAAGAACAACCAGACATCTCTCCAATCAAGAAACACACGACCTGTGCCGGATGGCTTCCTTAACAGAGCGCTACATAAGATTTTAAAACGTGGGCTTTGTTGTGTTAATTAGGCTGTTTATCTGAAATGGTCCATTAAAATGTACTTTTAAAAGCTTGTGTATATATATATCTCACCATGATAGTCATATTTAGAGAAAATGAATTAAGGAGAAAACACTCTACAGACCTGTGCTGCTGTGTAAACACTGTAATGAGCGTTACCAGCGGTAGCTGTGGATGAATCATACTTTGCAGATCACAATTCACTAATTTGCAAAGGGCTGAAGCAAACCTGGAGAGGGTGGTCACGC
>JAHREE010091025.1:0-11182 GCA_033628505.1 Tringa tobata | reverse complement strand
CACCAAACAAGTTCTTCCCCACATCTCAGCTCCATCTCCCCTCTTGCAGGGTCAAACCCTTCCCCCTCCTCCTAGGGCTCCCCTCCCTGATCAAGAGCAGGTGGATCTCAAGGCATTTCTGACATCATTTATATGCAAATCCTGCACCAATCCTTTTCACAGTTTAATAAATGCTTCTAAGCCCTCCTTCTGTCCTCTCCCTTTAACATAAGTCTATTTATGCTACATCCAAAGGTCAATCCTGAATTACTCTTTTTCTGCTCAAGTGCAGCTGCTGGAAGGCCACCAAGCCCCAAGACCCCCTTGCCAGGGCCATCTGCAGACCCCAGACCACATCATGGCATGTCCCAACCCCTCCCTGCGGCTCCAGCCTGGTCACCTCAGTCCATGTCCCTCCTTCTGCTGGGGGGCATCTTGCTGGGGCCACAAGGGGCCCCTGGACCCCCCCAGCCAACCTGCTGCTGCCACATGAAGCTGTGGGTCCCAGCGGTGATGGGCCAGAGGGTCAGCTCAGAGCAGGGGGGATGGCACTGGGCAGGAGAAAACCCTTCTCCAGGACTTGGAGGGACCCGGCTCGTCCCAGTTCCCATTTCCACCACGTTGGGCAAAACCAGCTCGTGCATCAGTCTTAATTTGCAACGGCCTGGATGCCTCAGGGATGGGTTTGCAAAGCCCCTGTGCCTCTGCACAAACCCAAACCAAGAGGCCCCTCCGTCCCCTGCAGCAGAACAAAGACTTTAAAGTAGATGTAACCGTAATTTACATTCCAGAGGAAAAGGAAAAGCCTTTCTTGGTTTATAGAATTACCCAAGTGGCAAACCAGTTCCCAGGCCAGGAGGAATTCTTCATGTTGCAATGTGTTTTAATTATACCAAGAGAAGCAGTAACAGAATGAGAAATCAATTCCTTCTCCTAAATAAGATGGTTGCAAATTCCAAGTCAGTAACTGAACAGATGTAGAACTGAAATGGAAAAAGTAAATACCCTCGCAGGCGCCGAGCAAACTGTCTTACTGCCTCAACAACTTCATCCACTGAGAAAGGGATATGTGGAGACTGCTCCCAGATCTCCTAAGAAGGAAACCAGAACAAGTCCCATAACTTTTATTGTCACAACAGGCACCTGGATGGACACACCACCGCCCCGTCTCTGCGCCCACAGAAACAGCACCCCCTCTCCTTTCCAGAGCAAATTCCACATTGGAGCACAACGGAAGCCACAGCCCAAGAACTGTCACAGCTTTCCCTCCTCCTCTCTGAGCTACCATCACTTCTGCAGGGTCCAAAGGAGAAGCCAACCCCTGGCTACCACCTTCTTCCACCTTCTTAACGCTCACATCCCTCCCGCTCTCAGCACCACCCTCAGCTTGGCCAACACCGATCCCCAGCACAACCAGAGCCATCCCAGATCCACGGGGCTCTTCCACAAAGCCAGACACCCCGTTGGCCTGGAGAGGAGCCTCCATCACTAGTGAAACCCCCTTACACTGGCACGCTGACAGCATCACCCCACACCTTGGACTCCAAGGATGGTCCTTGGACCTCACTGCCCATCCCGACCTCCAAATCCATCCATCCTGGGGAAGTGGGACAGTAACACTTGGCTCACGCCGCACACACCGACCTCTCGGCTGAAGCAGGATGGGACCCAGCTCTGCCCGCAGTGGAGACCCACAAGACAAATCTGAGTTTGAATCCCAAACGTTGCTTTTGCTTTGACCTGTCATTTCTTGTTGGGGATGGTTCCAGAGGGATGGAACACCCTCGGGAAGGAGATGGTTTCACTCCCGACCAGTGCAGGGGGTGGAAGGGGGAGCATGTATTTTAAAGTCACATTCAGGATATGGCAGATAAGGAACAGAGAATTATGAAGCAGGTGAAGACAACACCGTCCTGGTGACCGGGGCATAACCAGGCAGCCACAAGTCGTTAAAACAAGGCAGTGATTACTTTAGACCTCACCCGTGCACAGACCGCGTCTGCCTCTTGTGTTTGCATTAAATATTCACAATAAAATCAAATTACTAGATGGTTTCAAGGCCAGGAAGATGGCTGGAGCCTGAAGAGCAGCGCTACATTCCCATAGATCAAGAGCGCGCTCTCTCCAGCCATTTAACGGACTCGTCCCAACCCATCGTTAATCTGCCTATTTTTCTATCACCTATTTATCTCTCCCCCATCTATAGGTGACAACTCCAGATCCCTTTGCAATTTGCACAGAGATCAAGCCCCGACGCTGCCATCTCATCACACCTTTATCTCTGGGAGGTCCCAACAGGCACAATCCCCTTCCCGTCGTTAAAGAGAGATTCCTGATTAAGAGAGTTTGGGGCTCCATCCATCTGGGTCCGTATATGGGGATACATACATCCAGGGGCACAGGGAGGTGCAGATGGCAATCCCAGATTAATAGGTTACACAAGGGATTTATCCCAGGCTTACTGAGGATAATAAACCCCTCTCAAAGGAAAAAAAAAATTGTGGCCAAATGATTAAAATAAAAAGCCCTCTTTTCTTTAAATACATAACATTCTGCCTGAGCCGCATGTAAGGTGTTGTTCAGGAAATTGCTAAATGTTATTAATTCAGGTTTTGCTTCCACCAGACCCTCCTGCCAGCTCTTTCTGGCCAGGAGAGCCCAGCACTGCCCAGTAGAACCACCAACGGCCCCACGGCACGGATGGGGACGGCACCCTGCTATTTCTGTGGACAAAGAACAACCCAGACTCATTCCAAATATATACATTTTTTCTTTTTTAGGGCAATAAATGCCCTGTTGAAGGCCGAGGAGGTGTCTTCCTATGTGTTATGCCCCAGGAGAAGGAGGGTGGGGTGGCTCTGGTGCTGTGCCCTGGTCTGTGGAGGTGCCCGGAGGAGGCAGCACCAATGCCAATGGCTCCCAGCTCCATGGCCCAGGGACCACAGAGCTCCCAGGCTCCACTGAGTTTCTGAATTCCCAGGACTGACCATTAAAATACGTAGAAATCCCACTTTTAAAGACAGGGTGGGTAAGAGGGAGCTGTGAGACTGTTCCAGAGCAGCTGGGATGGGACCGAGCAACTTCCTCCACTTCCCTCAGCCAAACCCAAACACCAACAAGGGACGGACACAGAAATCCAGTGGAAACGTGCATTTGTGGTTCCTATTTTTAATTCAATCCCTTACAGCACCCTAACCCGTTTCTGCCAGACACCAAAGGGACTTTTCCTAAGAAAACCTGACCATGGCTTCCACCACTCATCACCCCACAACCATATCAAGACACCTCAACAAGGCCAGATCTTTTAAAGGCATCTCCACTATGTTCCAAACCCCACCAAGCCGTTATTCCAAACAGGACGTGCTGGCAGCTCCAGTGTTACCATCAACATCTGGAGAAGCAGAAATACAAACGAGCGAGTCCTTCAAAAAGACCTAGTGACACGAGGTTAAAGAGCAGCAGAGACCTCCTGCTTGCTTTGTTAATCCATACGATCATTTTAAAATAGATAAAAAGATAAAATAGAAATAACATTTTCCATACTGTTACATTTAACAGACAGAAGAGGACACAGCAGAGATTTATATGTATTCTCCCAAAATGTGGGGGAGGAAGAGATGGTGAAGTTTCAGTATCACACGCATC
Organism: Tringa tobata; assembly: GCA_033628505.1. Lineage (NCBI taxonomy): Eukaryota > Metazoa > Chordata > Aves > Charadriiformes > Scolopacidae > Tringa > Tringa tobata. The sequence goes on along the minus strand of JAHREE010091025.1, from coordinate 7,558 downwards.
CATCCATCTTCCCTTCCTCCCAAACACTACAATGAACTGAAGCTGGAGGAGCATTTGCCTCGGGGGTGAGGTGCAAACCCTTCCTACAGCCCAGCCCGGAGCTGACAGTCGAGGCATACGGCACCTCGCTGAATCACACAGCCAAAAATACAATGCAAATGGCAAAAAAAAAAAAAAAAATGCAAATTATTAAAAAAAAAAAACCAAACCAAACAACAAAATCACCGTGGGCCCTGCAGATATTACCCAAGGGATATTTTTAGGGGCTGGGGAGGAGATGCTGAGGAGTTACCTCCGGGGAAGCGGTGCCAGCTTTTGGTGAGCCACAGGCAGGGTGAGGGGGGCTGTGATCCCCCGTCTCCTGGAGCCCCATTTTTGACCCAAGTTTGCCCTGAGGGGTGCTGGGGTGTCCCTGGTTGCCATGTGGCCACCACCACCTCTGGGCCAGAGCTGGACCTACGTGAGCTTTTCCACCACCCCCCCCAGCAAAACCCCCTTTGCAGCCTCATGAAGCTGGTGCTCCAGCACTCCATACCAGCACACAACTGGTGCTCCAGCACTCCATACCAGCCAACAACTGGTGCTCCAGCACTCCATACCAGCACACAACATGGATTTGGGGACGAGACCCAGACATTTTGACCCCCAGCCCTCCTGCCCCAGCAGGACAAACAGGGGGAAGGCAAAATGCCTCGGGAGAAGATGGAGGAGGGACAAGGGAGCAACATCAAAGCAGAGTGAGTTTGGAGGACTATTGCCAAGAAACCAACAGTACCTGGAGCTGCAGATCCACCACGCAAACACGCCTGACCTTCATCTGCTCCAGCTCACCTCCATCCACGAGGAAAGAGAAGCCTCTCGGTGACACAGAGCCCCTGCCATGGACCTGCCTGGCCACCCCTGCACTAAAAAAGCAGGACAAAGCAGGGAGCTGGAGTGAAGCAGGAACAGAAAGTGGCATCAGGTGTGTGATTTGGGCAGCAGAACAGCTGGGTGGGTCTAACGACCCCTTCCTGGCCTCGAACAAAAGAATTAACATGCTTCTCTGCTCTGAAAGAACAAATCTGCTACAGCTGTCACACAAAAGAAAGGATCTTAAAAATGTTTAGGAACACAGTTCCCAGACAATTGCACTTCCAAAATTAAAGGGAAACTGTTTATTGACCCTCATGTTCTCAGCTTTGGAGGCTGTTATGTTCCAAAGATGCTCCTCAGGCTCCCAGACACTTTAACCACACTCACAGAAGTGTTTGTCTGGCAGGTGGAGATGTTCTGCTGTTCCCCAGGAAAGGAGGGACATTTCTGCTGAAGAAAAGGGCTCAGAGGTGACCGGGCAATTACTGCAAACAATATTCATAACCAAGCTGAGAAAGTGCCAGAAGTGACTGATGAAATCCCATGGCCACAGTGTGGTAGGAGGGGGGGTCTCCTTGTCCCCAAGGCTTGGAGCAACCTGGTCTGGTGGGAGGTGTCCCTGCCCAGGGCAGGGGGTGGCACTGGATGATCTTTAAGGTCCCTTCCAATCTATACTATTCTGTGATTCTATGATATGGGATTAGGTGAATTTGGGACAAAAAGATGAGCTACAGGGCAACGTGTGTCCGAGAGAGCAGAGCTTCACCAGCAGACTCAAAGGAGCCTTTAAACAAAACAATTGTAAAGAACCTGCTCACCTTTGGTGTGTTCCCTGCGGAGCAGAACGCTGTTCTGAGCACAGCCACATGCATGTTTTTAGTGTTTCCATAACTCCACGTGTTCAGCCCCCGGGGATGATTTGCAGATGCTCATTGAGGGCTCGCTCCGACTCCGGATGAGAGAGGCAGAGACAAACGGATCCTATTAGTACGGCAGATCCGCATCAGCGTTCCACAGGTGTCATCTGGAAACACAAATTTCACCTTTTTAAGCAGGAAAAAAATGCTTCCACCATGTCTTGGCCTCAAACAGCTCACTCCCCCCCTCCCAGTTCCACCCCATCAAATCCAACAACCTCCTCCCCCTCGTGGGGGCTCTCAGACATGGGGGGAAAGCGAGGGGGCAGTTCTTGCATTTGAGGATCTCACCTTTTAGCTATAGAGGAATTTTTTAGGCTGAAACCTAAAGATAAATCAAAACAAATTACTATTCCACCAGGAAAAGCAGATTCAAATTGCCGCACAATTTTTTATCTAAATAATGTCTAAATTTAAAAAAAAGGGGGGGAAAAACTAATTACATCTTTGTGTGGAAGATCATAAATCACATAATTACAATGGGAACCTCTGCATCTTTCCACCAGACTAAAAGCAGACTACACAAGTTCTTATCTCATTACTGTTTAATTAAGAATTATGTTTGAGCATCTTCTTTTTAATTATCACGGAGCCCAGATGACTTCTAATCTCTTTTTTCACCCAAAATGCGGGAGGGTGCGGTCCAAAACAGGCACTAATGAATTTACAGTTTATTCTTTTGGGAACTTTAATAAAATTACTCTACGTAGAAGATTAACACTGATAAAGTGAACTTCCAAGGAGAACATTTGGTTCCTTTCAATTACCATCACCCGACTGTCAGGAGCTTGTAAGGAGGATGCTGAAGTGTTACTTTTTGGGGCAGGGATGGGAATTTTAAGGTAGGAGAGAAAAAGTGGAATCCTTGCGAATCCCTGCAGAGCTCCAGGCCTGTGGCCATCCCTGCCCCACAAGCACAGCCCCACGGGGGGCAGCAGAAGCCCCCCTGCCCACATGTGGGCCCAGCCCTGGTAAGACTGAGAAGGCTTGGAAATGGCTTCTTGCCCATCAGATGAAAAAAAAAAATCAGATCCTAATGCAACACTTCATCCTGCACTCAAATCAAAAATCCTAATTGGCATCCAAAGAGAAAAATCTCAGGATCCCTGTATATTTTATTTTTTTTTTCTGGATAAATCCATTTATCAAGACTGCAGGTGCTTTGTGTCCATCTACACTAGACCAGGTACTCACAACAACCACGTCGGAGGCTGTGGGATTCCTCCAGCTCCTAAAATGCTCCAGTTCCCTCCTCTTAACATCAGGGGAAAATTTTCCCCATAAAACACTCCCGCTGAGGAGCAGCACCCCAGGTAAGGAGTTGCAAAGAGAACACCTAGATTTTTTTTTTAAACCAAACCCACAGCGAACACCTTTTAATTCAATTGGTTGAATCGACACAGAGAGATTATTAGTTTTCAGTAAGATTTGATTCAATTAATTAGCCCGAAAATATCACCACAGCCAGGCAAGCAAAGAAAAACAGAGATAAATCCCTGCCATAGCACTGCTTCATCTTTTAAAGGCAATTAACTCTTAGTTATTAGCTTTTAATTAGGGAATAATAATGACACCATTAATACAGTTTATTATACTTGTCAGCAGACAGCTGTTCCAAACAGATTTTGTTATCAGATCTTGGTGGGTTTTGTCTGTGCCCGTGTCCGTGGGGGGGAGGCAGGTCCTTCTGCCCCCGGCCCCTTCCCGAGGGGGAGCACAGAGAAACCTCAGCCCCCTCCCGGACTCCAAAGCAGCCTTAGATAATGTGCAGGGATTTTACTTTTTTCTTTTTTTTTTTTTTTTTCTATTAAAAAACCCCATCTAAAATGGTTTCTCTCTCGGAGAATTCTGGTGGCTGTGGGCTCCAGCCTTGACTGCGCGTTTGATGTCTCTCTGGTGGTGATTCTCCTGCTTTTCCTGGGGGGGACACACGCTGGATGGGCACCAAGGCTGGTTTCACACCTCAGCTCGTAACATCTGAGAAGGCACCCGACTCGTGAAACATTCACCGCGCCAAAAAAAATTCCCTGTTTTCTTTTCTTTCCTTCTGAGCTTATCCACCTCTTCGGAAGCGCAGCGAACGTTTCCAGCCCAGCAGAGACGATTTGGAAGCAAATAATCACTTTAAAGAAATTAAGCATTCCGAGTAAATTTACCCATTCATAATCTCATTCCATCCCACTGCTGGGTGCGTGGCTCTGCGAGAAGGCAGCTGCAAAGGGTGGCAGAAATACCACGTAATACCCTTGCTTCTTGCCCCAAATTTACCCTGAAAACGTAAACTTCAAATCATTCTGTAAGAGCAACCGCTGCCGCACCAGCAAACTGCTGCCAGTTTTCACTGATGCTTTATTATTTCTTTGCCTTCTGCGTCACTAAAATAAAATATCCAGAAGGCTCGTAATTACACGCTCTGCAAACGACATGTTCTCATTATTTTCACTGTCATCCTTTTTCACCGTGTCCCGGCCAGAGCTGCGGTATCTCCCCAACGGAGACTGCAAACCAGGGCACGAGCCTGCCTGAACTCTGCTTTATTATTCTTAGATCATAGACTCTTAATCCCAACGGGGTGTGCAGGATGCTACTGTGATACAAAATACAAAAATACCATGCAAGAAATGTCCCTGATTTACTTCGGAGTTAATAAATCATGAAAACACTGAAATAAATAAAAATGTCATGCTGGGTTCCACTACCTTGATTTGAACATATTTTTTTTTCCCTTGCTCTGGACTGGAGGAAGCCCCAAGGGAAACACCAGGAGCTCGGAGGAGCTCCTCAGCACCTTCCTCCTCCTCACCCGCCACGGTGCACCTCCTCCTCACCCACCTCGGGGGGACCTCCCAGGACCCCGTTTAATTCCCGTTTTCACCCCTGTGCTCACGGGGCTGTTCTGCACATCTGTGTCGGCACACAGCTCCCAAAGGCCAGAGCTCCCCGTCCCGTCACACCCGTGACTAAGCCTGAATATTTTCGGAGAAGCTGTTTTAGAGATCTTGGTGCAACTATAAAAACTTCTCAGCCGAGGGGTATTTTGTGCTCAGCTGTAGCCGGGCAGAAGTTGGGAGAGGAAAACCAACAGAGAAATCGAATTTCATCAAACTTTGCCTCCCAAATCCATCTGATGCCTGAGATCATGAGACATTTCAATGCTACTTTCCTCCTGCAGCAATAAAGAGCTTGAGATGAGGGTTGTAAGGGGACTACAGTCAGTGCCCTGGTAGCACTAGCACTGCTGAGAGCTTGTGGCAATTAGCCTTTAAGTGCCACCGTTTGAGGTCACACAGCCGTGCTGGGAGAGCAGAACCTCAGCCCAGGTCCCCTGAGGAGGACAGGTTCCTCCTGTTCTTCAGCGAGGAACATCCAACAGATGCCACTCTTGGGATCCCCCAAGAGCTGGGTGGCAGGAGGGAATTAACCTACCCACGACCAGAGCTGTGCAGTGCATCTTCCTCTGGGTCCCACGTGCCTTTGCCTTTCCCGGTGGGTCCCTCTCACCTTTCCTGGTGGGTCTCATGGACTTTCCTGGTGGTCCCAGGCTCAGCCTAGAAGTGGTCCCTGCCCTGCATAGATCCAGGGGGTCTATGCACACGTGGGCATCCCCAGGGGGAACACAACACATCCAAGACAGGTGAACCTGCAGGGAGGACCAAACGGCAGACCAGTTAGTGTTTTTCCTCTCTCGATTCCAACAGGGGACAGGGGAAGACAACTTGGCCGTGGCTCCGGGGCCAACCTGGGCGAGGGGAGCGCAGCCCCGGCCCCCGGTGCGACCCCCCGATCCCCGCGTCAGTCTCGCACCAGGGGATTAATTTCCAATTTTACCGCTGCTCTTTATGGGAGAGGCAGCTCTGAAAGGCACAAATTTTCTCCCCCACAATGGACCTGTCACAGGGACAATTATACTTAATAGCGGCGGCTCAGCCGTGCCTTTCGGGGGGGGGCTGATTATGGCAGTAAATAGAAGCACATTAGAGAGGTGACAAGGCACTGACAGGCTGTACTCACATTGGGAAAGGCCCAACCACGCTGTGGTCTCGACAAAAGACACCCAAGGGGCTTTTTTTTTTTTTGAGGGGGAGAGGTAGGAGCAGGTTAAAACCCCCCTGGTCTAGGAGCAGGAGCAGCCCAGAGAAGCCCGGGCTGCAAAGGGAAGTGCGTAAGGAAAAACCCAGTGTGCCAGAGGAAATAGGTTAGTGCTTTGTTTCCCCTCTTTGCAGTCAATCACCTGCTGGGAGTGAAATATTGCAGCAATTCTAGCCCTGCGATAACTAGACAGGAGCCTTGGTCTTAGCGCTTAAAGAGGAAATATTTTAAAAACATAAAATGAAGTCTGAAGCCGAGGGAAGCACCTACGAGCGTAAACAGCAGTGGGGTCGGGAGGCTGGATGTCAGGGTTCCCTTCCCAGCTTTATCACAGGGTTTTCAGGAAATCTCTGGGCGATTTTCAAAATAAAACAGGAGGTTCAGTGCAGGCACCGCAGTGAGTCCGGAGCTGGTGCCACCGCGGAGCCCATCGCACCTGCAGGGACCCAGCCGCCCCGAAACACCACCATGGGACGGGCTGGGGGACACGTGTGAACACTGGGGTTTAGGCCCTCGGGTGTGAGCATCGCCACCTCAGTCCCAGCTAGAAAAAAAATAAATTAAATGAGGACACCTCTTGCTACCGAGAAAACACCGCAGAAAAATTAATTTGGGCAAAACAGACCAGGTCCTTGATTTGAGAATGTCACAGAAGTGAGAGAAATCGTAGGGATTAACAAGCAGCCAAGTGTCTACGCTCTGAAGTAGTAAAAAAAAAAATATGTTATGATAAATTGTTCCTATAAACCAGAAACATCCCCAAGCAGTGGGGTCTCACACAAACAGTTGCAGTCGGGCAGATTTTTCACTACATGCTGACAAAAATCTCACGCTAATCACCCAGCGCGGGACACAAAGCTACTGGATTGCAGTGTTAATTCCATGTTATATCTGAATCCCAGATTAATCAGATGCACCACTTTTTCTTCAGTCCAGATATTCTCTAGTGGCTCTAAGCTATTAAGATAAAAAAAAAAAGGAGGGGGAAATAAACCTCAGCTCTAAGTGGAGACACGAGGAAATGGGACTTGCACAACAGCCCTTCTCCCCATCTCATTGCTTCTCCACGTAGAAAATTGTCCAATGACCCTTCTGTACCTACAATCAACTCGGATTTGATCTTCCTGGGCAGGCAGATGAATCCCTGCTATTCTAAACGGCAGCAGCATCTTGGCTTGTATCATGGGTAACTGACCATTCATTCCTAATCAAAGAAAATTTGCTGTGTTTTCGAGAGATGGCTCCGTTAAATGAAGCAGATGAGCAGTGGATCTGTCCATTTACTTATTTTTAAACCCTGATCTGGGGCACAGGGGAGGGTATTGCTCCCGCTTCGGAGACAGCTTGGCTACGAGCTCATTTGCTGGGGGATATTAGCAGCTGGCATCTGAAATGGCAAGGCTAGGGTATAGAGGTAAGCCAAAGTCAACGGGGCTGAAACACGGCCAAATTCTTATTTATTCCACAGGAAAAGTTGCTAAGCTGTGGCTGCTGTGTAATTCCAAACAATATTTGCACAGTGACCTTTACATTTCCCCTCTTGGAAACAAAAAAATTAATTGTTTTGCTCCTCTAATGCAGAATAAATAACTCCCAGTGATTTTCTATTGGTGTGCGAGTAAACCAAGCAGTTATCTCTTTCTGCTATCAAAGCTGCCAAATAATTCTAGCTCCACGTCTCCAACTCATTCCAGGCT
>JAHREE010090998.1:0-12897 GCA_033628505.1 Tringa tobata | reverse complement strand
CACTGGAAAAGCTCCAGCTACACACACGGTTCAGCACAAGCCCAGACAGGCCTGAGGCCACCTACTTGAACTGGCAGCATCCCAAACATGATGTCTAACCTGTCCCCAAGCCCTGCTGCCTGCCCCTTTCAGTCCTGCCATCGAGAGTGGCCACTACAAGCAGCTACCCTTGCCTGTCCCACACTGGATCTCCACCACGAGCTCCTGCTGACTGCACAGTGTGCTCCTGCACCACCTCAGGATGCCAGATGATTTTAGCAGGCCTGCAAGTCACCAGCCCAAGCAAAGAACCCATTACGCTTCTGAACACAGATGGTGGGGAAGAGCAAGAGCAGCAGAAAGCAGTGGTTGATAGCCTGGTCAGAAGGACAGAGCAGCCAAGAGACAGGTAGTCTGAGGCAACACTAGGGCTCCTCACCAGAACATCCCAGATAAGATTTATTACCTCCAGCAGCACCAGAGATCTCGGTTCCTGCTCTGCAGCACCCACCACACCTTCCAGTACATCCTGGCAGACCAAGGAGGCCTGTGTCCACTCACTGGGCTGCATTCTGGTCTCTGTAGCCTCCAGAAACGACTGCTCAGAAGCAGGACATCTTTGGGGCAGGAAGGAGTCAGCGTGCTGGGCTGGAAGCTCACTGGGGGCTGCTTCCTTTCAGCCTCCAGCAAGGAGGCCGGTGCACCAGGCGGGCTGCAGGGACCCGAGCTCTCCCCCCGTAGGTGCTTGGCAGATCTATTTGCAACACCCCCACCATGGGTTACCAGGCCACAGCCTTCACCTCTGGAAGGGTTGAGGCCACCTATGAACTTGCTCCACGTCCCACCCTGGGGAACAGCAGGACATCCAGGCCTCCCCTACCCCATGTTTCTGATCTAACCACTCCAACATGTGCACAACTGGCCAAGCAGCAGATTTGCCCTCTGCCTGCAGAGATCAGAGGCACGCCATGCCCCGTGCTTGAATTTAGAAGACCCGCTGTCTCCTGGCACATCTAAGCCTACGGTCAGTGCCAGGATGGACCAGCAGCATGGCCTAGAGCTTGCCCCAAAGCAGTGCTTACCCTTACAACCGAGAGGAGGCGGATGTAGTCTCCCAGGAGCTCGGCCAGGAGGAAGAAGTCACTGTTAGCCTGTTCCTGGTGCAGCTGCTCAATCTTCTCTTCCACCTCGGCCAGCTGGGACAGTGCCCGGGACAGGGCCGTGTTGTCCTCCGAGCTGCCCAGCATGGCCAGACTCTTTGCAAACTGGGCTGTATTCAACGCTAGCTCTAGGAACGGAATGAGAGAGACAACCCATGGGCCTTGGTGCTCTGCAAGTCGAGCCCCAGCCTGGAGTTCAGCCCACAGAGATGCTTTTCTGGAGCCCCAAGAGACGTCGGCTGGAAGAACCAGCCCTCTCTGGGTCAGAGCTTCTGCAGCTCGGTGGGAGGAGGGCTCTGCAGCTCCAGCTGGGGAGGAGAAGGGAAGCAGCAGAGTGGGAGGACGGGCAGAGCTTTGCAGAAGTCAGCCAAAACATGCAGAGGGAGAAAACCAGCCCTGCTCCCTGCCAGAGGAGAGCTGGGCAGTAGGAATAAGATGGGCTCTGCTCAGGTTTGCTACGGATCCATCAGGATGCTGGTTCAACACCATCATCCTGAACTTGTAGGGCTGGACAGAAGAGGTGGGATTACTGTTTTACTTCTGTCTCCCACAATGAAGAGACCAGGAGTCCTTCACGGTAAGGAAGCACTGTCCTATCTCCTCAGGAGAGCCTCCCAGGACAGCCATGACCTCCAGTCAGGAGGACTAACTCTTTCAGGCCAATCTCCAGCTCAAGCAGCACCCAGCTCGTTACCTTTCCTGTGGTTCACTAGCGTCTCGACGACAGCGTGCAGCTTCCGCAGCCGCTGGTCCTCGCACTCCACCTCCTGCAGCTTCTCCTCGAACCACTGAAACGGGTGAAACCCAGAGCTGATGCCCACAGTCGGGGCTTCCCTTCCATCTCGCATCCGAAGCTTGAGCTGGGGTGAGCACCCAGCTCCAGAGCGAGGACGAGGACAACCCAGAGGGGCCCCAAGACTTACTATGTCCGATTCATTCATCTTGATGGTCATTTTACTGACGGCATCCGTCGCTTTGTTGAACATCTTCAGTATTCCTGCTCCACTCAGGGTCTGGGTGCCTACTGCTCTGGGCAGCTATAAAGAAACAGAAAAGTCTGCTGTGCCAGGAGATAAAAGCAGCTTTGCCAGCAGCTGCCACCGTGCCATCGTTCTGCTACGCGGGTCCCCTGACAGCAGGTTTTTTCTGCTCATCACAGCTCCTGCAAAGGATTAGCCAGACACCGCCCGAGCGGTGGCACAGCCTGTGCAGTATTTCAAATAAAGGGACTGGAGGGGTTTTCAGACAAATGAGGAGTTTCTAAACCTTATACTGTACCTGGGATCTGCCCATTCTGCTCGGCCAAGGTGTCACAGATCTGTAAGGATCTGCTTTGCTACTTGAATTCCTGAACTAAGGGATGCCCAAGCTGCCTCGGGTCACGTGGAAGTGCTCTGGAGCATCTCTCCAAAAGCCCGCAGCAGTCCACGCTGCTGGGGGACACTAGAGCAGTGCTTTGATGCTGGGAAATGCTCCACAACTATTTTCCAGACAGAGCTGCATCTGCTCCACAGCAAAGTGAGGTGTTTGCACGACATCTGCTCCTACACCAGAGCCCTCCAGCACAGCGTTAGAGCTGGAATGGCTCAGGGTTTCCCTGGAGCTCAGGCTCTTTAAGAATTTGACTTCTCCAAGCCAGGTGCACAGTCGGGCATGGTCACGCTCTCCTTGGAGAAGCAGGGACATCAGCCACGTGGTTCAGAACAGAACCAGCGCTCCCTCAACATCTGAGCATCACGCCAAGCCAGCACAGGACCCCCCTCACCTCCAAACAGCGGACTACACGCCTACCTTGGATTTCAGAGAACAAAGACCCCCCGTGCTCTCAACACATGTCCCCACCAAGCCAGGGCAGAGCTCGTTATGAGTGTGCAGTGCTTAGAGAAGCACTGACCCACAGAAGAGAGTCCTCTTCTTGTCATTCCTGGTTAAGAGCTCTTATAGGGTTCCGCTGCTTCTCGCTGAGCTTTGAAGCATGAGGTCTCATTATCTGCTCACGTACTGTTTCCTTCTGTACTTCCAAGGAACTTGTAACTACGTTATTCCACACTACTGACCTCCTCCTTTTCCAAGAACTCCCTGACGTCAGGGTCCTGCAGCATGGTTGGGTGGCTGACCACTCTCCGGAGGTATCTGTGGAGAGGAATGCACCAAGAGTTACTTTGGTTGGAGCAAACCTGGCTCTGAGCCACCACACTGAGCTGCAGCGTGTGCAGCTCCGCTGCGACCTGCTCATTATTTACTCCAAAATGACCATCTGGTAGCTAGAAGTCAGGCCCAACAAGTTCTTCCCATCCACCCACCAAGAGTCCCACCTCCCTGTGGGCTCTGGTGAGACCGGCCTGCAAGCCCAGACCTGTCAGACCTTTGATTAATACTTGTGATAGTGAGAAAGTTACTCAATAGGCCAAGTGATGGAGAGTTAGTGTTACATCTTTAACAATGAAGCTTTTAACAGATCTCTCAGAGGCTGAAGCTGGAGGGGGGGTCAGAATCACAGCACCAACTACAATAGCCACAGGTGGTAGAGCAAAGGTCACCCATGGCTTCATAGGGTGCAAGTTAGAGATCGAGTTGTTTCTTACCTGATCTGCACTGCTCGTACAATTACTTAACACTCATCTTTTTGGGGCTTTGATGGGGCTTTGAGCAACCTGGTCTGGTGGGAGGTGTCCCTGCCCAGGGCAGGGGGGTTGGAACTAGATGATCTCTAAGGTCCCTTCCAATCCAAACCATTCTACTGTTCTGATTTTTGGGCTCCTGAGACAGCTCAGTTAGAATCATAGAATCATTCAGGTTGGAAAAGACCCTTGGGATCATCGAGTCCAACCATCTACCCTACTCTACAAAGTTCTTCCCTACACCATAACCCCCAACACCACATCTAAGCAACTCTTAAACTCACTCAAGGATGGTGACTCAACCACCTCCCTGGCAGTTCTCCTTGTCTGTGGAGTTTGGCCAGATTTGGCCCAAACACCAGCAAGAGGCTTTTGAAGCAGGAGATTGCTTTATAGCATCAAAGCAACTCTCCACAGTTGCAGCTCCTCAGCAGCCTCCAGGTTTGCTGTAAACCCAGAAGCAGATGGCTTTTCTCACACAGGGAGGAGAGTGCAGCCAGTCTGACCTTTCGGGGGTGCCTGACTCGGTTCAGGCAGGGAGGGGGGATAGCTGTTGGGGGATAGCTGTTGTTGGGGTCTGTACCTCTCTAGAGCAGCCCGTCTTTTTTCTAGGAACTCCGCAGAGGAGGAGTCTTCTTTCCCGACTTTCACTTTGGTCATTCCTAGCACAAGAAGGAAAACACAATTAATGAGCTGCTTCAAACTCAACACAGGAGATACCATGGTCTGTTACAAGGTACTGTCACACTGTGGGGTGACAGCAGAGGAGAAGCATTTTACAAGAGGAATTAGACCTTGCATCAGCAAGAGCCACTAGAAAGTTTAAACTCTGCTCTAACATTGAGCAGAAGTTGACATCCAGAAGAGAGGCAGAGCAATGCCAGGCAAGACTGGAAGGGTTACAGGTCTGGACTCCAGAGAAGAGCAATTCAGTGACAGCGCAGAGGATGAGGTTTTACCCTGCATCAAGCAGACGTGGAGGCATCTGCGAATTCAAACAAGGCTTTAAGCCCAGAGCTCCAAGTATGGAACCAGAGTCTTGCCTGTGCCAGGGAACCCAGACTGTTTTCCACACCTGCTCCCCATGGCTGCTCTGCAGCTTCCCCTCGCACCTTTGAGACTGTGGGTAGTCCTTCAGGTGCAGAGCTTGCCACCAGAAGGAGCAGCTCTAGAGCTCTGCACTTCCACCACTCACCTATGAGACTCTTCTCAGGCGGTGGAGGAACGATGAACCCATTTTGGGCATGCTTCTCCGACAGCTTCTCATAGAGACCCAGAAAGTCACTGAACCTCCTTTTCACTGAAAACTGCTTGCTCCTGAACATGGGCATGCTCGTCTGGGGGGGAAGAGATGAGACTCAGATCAGACTCACCCCGGGAAGCTCACCTCTGCACCTACAGCCCCTCAAAGCTGTCACTTTTGGGGGTGAGGCAGGACAGCCTGAGCTCTGCAAGACCTGAGAAATGGGCAAGGCTGAACAGAGGGAGCTTGGGACTAGGTTTTCAGCAGGTTACCTCCTAACAGTTCTCCTCGGACTCAGCAGCAGTATTAATGCCACTAAATAACAGAGCAGCTGTTTCTGTGACCACAGGCTGCTTGGTAAGACCTGCCCGTTACCTAATCCCATCATCCCTGCTCCCCACAGGGACAGGGACCGCTGTCAGGTTGCACTTTGTCACCTTAAGGGGCCATCAGTGGCTTTTGACTGCGTTTGTAGAGCAGGAGTGGAGGCTAACAAGTCCCCTAGTCCTCTTCACATCCCCTCAGCTTCAGAACACAGCAGCCTGTTGTCCAGCAGCCGCTGCACAGCCAGCCAGGAACCACTTTTTGCAGAGCTCACAGCAAACTCCAAAGAGGGCAGCAGCCACAGAAGGCTCCATTTCTTGCGATTAGCCCAGGAGAGAGCAGGTCCTGACACGATACTAGCTACAGCAGCAGCTCTCCAGCAAGAGCCGAGTTCAGGTCAGCTTAATCCGACGCGACCATCGGCTCAGAAATATTCACAACAGCCCCCGTGTCTGGGGCTCTCCCTAACAGATGTCAGTCCTGCTGCTCACCCCGATGCTGAGCAGTGCTACCAGCCAGGACAGCAGAAAAAAAAATAAATAAAAATTAAATAAAAGACAGCCTCCTTTCAAACAGGTTCAAACCTTATTTCTCAGCTAGGCTCCCCCTTTGATCTGTAGGGGTGGATTATAACTCCTGAATACATGCAACGAGGCATTCAGGCTCCTGTCTATTTAGGTCACCGCTGGCTTGAGGAAGGACAGATGGTCCAGCTGCCTTCAAGCACGGAAAAATAATGGCACCCCATTTCAGGAATTAGACATACCTGTGTCGACACTTTGTAGGCTACATAGGCGTTCATGCCATCCCCTATGGAAAACACAAACCAAGGCATTAGTGTGTCACAAGATCAGCTCTTTCCACTGTCACCTGAATGCAAAACACGAGGCTCCTGGCCTTTGCTGGCCTCAGTGGTTCTGATCCTTGGCCCGAGAGAGCCCCAGACCTTCACACAGACCCACAGGCAGCATCTCCCTGGACTCCTGCCCGCTCCACATTTCCCCGACCTGACTGCTCAGCCCTCCTTTTGCTTCCCGAGGCAGCCCAGGCTGACAATCAGCCACTTGTTACACCGACAGCGACTGGGCTGGCCCCACGCATCCGCTGGGCGAGCAACAATTCGGGGGCTGTACAGCACATGAAGCAGCCCATTCAGAGGACGAGAGTCAGACAGCCCCTGGCTGCGTGCGGTTGGATTCTGAACCATCACGGGCCGTTTTGTCTGGTTAACACAGAAATCCCCTTCTTTACCTGGTAGTTCAAGCCAAGGGCATCCTCAGAGGTCTGATGCTACACCTAAAATGCTTCCTCAGCACACCTCCCAGCTCCAGAGATCACCGGCCATGGAGGGAGAACAAACTGCTCCTCGTGAAGCTGCTCCCATGGCTGGGATCAGACTTGGGTTCTCTGTACTCCAGGGACTGCCACAGCTGGCCAGGTCCCACTTTCGATGGAGAGAACCCCTCTTGCTTCTCAGTTTGAAGCCAGAGCTGCTTCCCTGGCAAGCACAGATGCTTGCCATGGAGTAACACCCTTCGCTTTAGTTTAAGGCAGTTTTGCCTCCCCCTTGCCAGCTGCACCCAGGACAGTGCTGCCCGGAGGTCAGGTTGGTCACCACCATTCCAGACACCAAGCTCTGCTACTGCAAACGTCACGTTTCACCCTCCCCAAAAACCCACTCCTGGCTCCCTGCTGTTGAGGTTCCTGGCTTTCCAAAACCTGCTCCTGGGTTTGTGACCCAGGCATTTCGCTTTGTGTAGCTCTGCTTTTTCTAGAGGTTGGGAGAATTCTCGGAGAAGTTCCTCTGGGATCAAGTTTGTGCTTGCAGAGACAGCTCGAAGGCTGGAGTCGTGGCACGCGGAGGCGATAGCTGCGTCCAGCCCCACTGCCCAGCCTGGCCTGTCTAACTGTGCCTCACTGCACAGCGGGACAGGACGTGAACTCACCGACTTTCTCTGGGTCACTCACTCCTACAGTCAGCTCAAATTTGTCTTCCTGTTCCTCCTCTTCCAGCTGTTCAGAGTAAGCACACGAGGACAGCAAGTTAAAACTAGAAAGCCAGGCTTCAAACCACCCCAAACCACCAAGTCTCATCCATTACAGTGAGCCTGTCACGCTGCCAAGGCACCTTTGGCACTTCAAGTCTGGCCAGTCTATGAAGCCCTCGAGCTTCTCACTCGTGTCTGGGCTACACGTTCCAAGGATCCTAAATGGGATTTGTCTTTCCAACACTGCCATCTACACAGACTGATGTACAAACTGCTCAGCCCCAAGGTGAAACTGCAGAGTCCAGCCTCAGCTCTGTGCAAGATAGTTCCCTTTGGGCTCTTTTACATCATGATTTCAGTTCTCATCTGAAACAGCATAAAATTCTGAAGCTATGCAGAAGGTAAGCTGGATTGTGTAGGCACGCAGGCATGGAGAGCCAGGACAGCAGCCAGCAGACCCTGTCTGAAAGGGTCTTTCCATCATACCCTGCTTTGCTGAAGGCCAGCGGGTGGCCATACCAGTGGTACTGCCTCTGATGGACCACAGAGGCTTCAGGCTTGCTCAGCAAGCATCGCAGTGCCTCGTTAGTGGAATGGTATTAAAGGAATAAGCAAAGCAGAGCCAAGACTGGCCTCAAACAGCCTTTGGTCCATGAACCAAAAGGTCAGAGCTTTTTGGTTCACTGACCAGCTCAGCATCCCAGCCTAGTCCTGCATCGCTCCTGCACTTACATCAGTCTGAAGCCAACCTGAGATGCCTCTCCCCATGGCACCGCAGAGCCCATCCTCATGAACTCAGGGGTGCCTGGGGCAGAAAAGTAGCACTTGTCTTGTCTCCAAAACAGTCTCTCCAAGGGGAAAAAAACAGATTTAGGCCAAGTACCACCCAATTGACAGGGCTTGGCAACCAGAACACAAGTTCCACTTGAGGACCCTGTGCTCTCGTGTCACCCAGGAGACCGTTTCTTTTTAAAACACAGACAAGAGCAGCTACACCACTTGCCCCATCTGCAGCAACACAGCGTGCTAGAGCTCCGAGTCAGAGCTCAGACCCCCAGGACCAGGTCAGCTGCTTGCTATTTCTGCTTTGAAAGCGACCTGCACCACCCCACGAGGAAGAATGCTGCCAGGCTGACCTGAACCCCACTTCAGCTGTATAAGTCCCAGACTGATGGCCTGAGATACAAGCCACGGCATCCAATGTGGCAATTACGTTAATTGCATCATTTCAGATGCATGTTTACAACTAATTAAACGGACAGGTTCCTGCCAGTTACAGTTTGAAACCAGCAGGGCGAGTTGGAAAGCTCAGAGCAATTCTCACCTCCTCATAGCTCTTTGGAGGGTTTCTAGAAGAGGAACTCGCAGCTACTTCTAACGAGGGGGCAGGATTAGATGCTTTGGCCGGTTCCTTCTTCTGGTTGTTTTGTGTGCTGTCTAGAGACAACTCTACAGTGGCATCTGTCAAGAGAAGTTTGCAAGGGTCAGCCTCTCTACTTTGGGTTTCTGGAAAGGTAATTTCAGTATTCTCCAAAAGGTTCATGGGATCTAGGGAACAACAACAGGATTAATTAGCTTAAAAAAAAAGAAAGAAAAAAAAACCAATTCCATCAGGAGGACATCTGCAAGCATTGGGAAGAGCATGACTTAAAACATCTTCACTGCAGTAAGAGCATTTGATCAATCCTGTTGGAGAACATTAAGTTAATCCAATGAACTTCTTATTCTAGAAGGAGCCAGGCATCACCTCCTTGCTGAGTGCTAGAGGAGCCACACACTGGATTTTTTTCTTTTACAAGGCACATAGGTCAGCCTGGAAGGTAGGCTCCTTCCCTGTACACTTCTCCACCCAAAGGAAGTAAGAACTTCCATCTGTTAGCAGGTGGCTCCCTGTTTTCCCCTGCTGAGGGGTGTTCCTTCAGAATGGCCATGTCTACTACAGATGCTTCCTCCACACCTGCACGAAGGTAGAAGGTAGAGAACAAAAGTCTTTTAACTTTGAGAAGACACACACCACCTTACAGTTTAAGGCAACAAAACTAAAGCAAATCCCATTTTAATCCTCTCCAGCTTCTAAACAGTTACTCCTGCCGCATGATTATGTTAGAGACCTGGAGGAGGCTACTTTGGTGTTCCCAAAAACACCACCAGAGCTTAGTTCTTCCAGAGCAGACTGGAACACAAGTTTGAGATAAGGACCTGTGATAGTTCAGAATAAGCACGACACGCAGGCAATGGATACAAAGCAAATCACTCCAGGCGTAGAGTTCAGAAATTCCCAGTAAACACCCAGTAGATACAGACTCACCTGCAAATAAGTCCTGTTCATCTTGCTCTACACGAACCCCGTTTTCTTTGGAGGTGCTGTTCACAGGGAGAAGAGGTTCCCTTTTCAGTGGCGTGGGCTTGCTCTGGAGGAGAATTAAAAGCACATAAACAAGAGGTCATTTACACTGAGGAAGGGAGGCTGGAGGAGCACACAGCTCACCTTCCTAGCTGCTGCCACACAGGGTCACTGCTACAAACCTCGTGTGAGCACAGCAGCCAAAGGACATCCCAGCTGCTTCCCTTCCACCCACCCCTGAGCGTTGCCATCCCGGCCAGGACGGCTGCACAGCGGCATCCGAGTTCAGGACACCGAGTATCACGCAGAACTTCACAGCCACTCTCAACCCCCGTCTTCAGCAGAACGGGAGCAGCCAGAGGGCCCCCGGGATGTGCCAGCCCACAGGCCAAGTGTCAGAGTCCCTGCCTGGGGACTACAGGTGTCGGGAGCAGCAGGCAGCTGAGCACATACGAGCGCTCTTGCTCACAACACCCGTTACACACCCAGCCCTGCCATTTCCAGGTACTGACACCAACACCACACCACGGCCGGTGGGCAGCACCAGGGAGCATCATGTGCTTAACTGTAGTGATCCGAGCACGCTGCCCACAGGAGACCCCCTCGGGAAAACCAAGCTGCTGGTGGCAGAGGTCCACAGCGATTTACTTGCCCAAAGGCAAGATGCTGGGGATCAGAGGAGTCTTGTCGGCAGCCTAACTCGTGCCAGCATTCCACGGCCACCACGAGCCCAGCTGCCCTTGCCCAGAGGGCTGGCTAGAGCCCGCGTGAAGTGGCCGGGCCACGCTTTAAGGCAGCAGCTCAGTTCCGAGCGGTGCCAGGGAAGCTCAGGGACTCTGCCGCCCTGTCCCCTCCTGCAAGACCCCTGGCAGCAGAGACAAGGCTGTCCCAGCTGGAGTAAAGCCAGGCACGGCTCTGATTTGCAAAGTGATGTTGACAAAGTCTTGCACAGTGCGTTTTGCAACCCAAACCTCGTGCTCCCCATGGATGGGCAAGGCCAGGGCAAGCCAGCCCCGAGCCCCAGGGCCAGGATTTACAATGCAGCTGGATTCGGCCACAGCAAAGAGCCCCTTTGCTGGGGGACACCACCCTGGCTACTAGGAGCAGGCTTGGGGACAAGGTGAAAGCCCACCTGAGAGCTCATATGCCAACCAGTCACCACACCAGAAGGCAGAGTTCTTTCTGCATTCCTGCCGCAGGCAAGCGCTACGGACACTGGCATCAGGAATCGTCCCTCATTTTGCAGGCAGACGAGTTATTCCAAGCAGGGACGGGACAGCAAGCGCTATTCTTTAACGACTTAGCAGAGAACACAACAGGTCTTTGAGGGCCAGTAAATGGAGCACTATTAGCAGTGACTCTGAACCCACAGGCTTCTTGACGCTTCCTTCAGCCAGGAAACATCGTCAGCTCCTGTTGCCCCTGAAGGAGTAAAGCAGTGCTAACGCTGCTCCTCTTTGAGGTGAGCCCAAGTCTTTGGGTCCATAAAACACCGGCACCGTTTGATGGTGCGTCCTCCTGTATTTTAGGATGTACTCCTGGGGGAGAAAGCTGGGACTGCTCCCAGCTTGGATCAGAAGAGTTCTAGGCAGGAGCTACATTTGCTAGTGATGGAGAGTGGGGAGCAGAGAGACCCCCACCAAACATCACACGCAGACCCCCACAGGGTCCTTCAGATGGACCTCCAGCTGGTGGCCAAGCCAACAAGAGTGCAGCCACCACAGGGACCTCCTCCAGCCAGCAGCAGAACCAACTGCTAACACCACAGTGACCTACATCAGGGAAATTTGTAGGAGGTCTCATTTATACAATCACACAACAGTTTGGGTTGGAATGGGCCTTGAAGACCATCCAGTCCCACTCTCTGCCCTGGGCAGGGACACCTCCCACCAGACCAAGGTTGCTCCAAGCCCCATCCAATGTGGCCTTGAACCCCTCCAGGAATGGGGAAGCCACAGCTTCTCTGGGCAACCTGGGCCAGGGTCTCACCACCCTCACACCAAAGAATTTCTTCCTGAGATCTCATCTAAACCTTCCCTCTTCCAGTTTAAAATTGCCCCCCCCATCCTATGGCTATATACATTCAGATCCTCTGCTTCTGCAGGAGCTCTTCAAGCCAGTAAAGAAACCCCACTCAATATGAAACAAGACAAGGTAGGCTCTGAAGCATCCCCAATGAGCTTCCCAGCTTTCACACGCAGAAAAGGACTATCTGCTTTTCTACAGTGACTGTATTCTCAGTTTGTTTTAGATTTAGTTTCTAAGACTGAAAGAACCACACCCTGTTCCTACTTCTCCATCTGCCACTAGAGAAGAGCCATGGTCTCTTTTGCAGTCCGTGACACAACACCCACCATCTCAGGGTTAGATTTAGCTCAGATTTAGTCCACCCCGACCATCACGCGTGCAGGCAGAAGCTCCTCAGGTCCCCCAGTGTGAACCTGACGCCTGCCATGGGGAACCAGACATCTGGGGAGAAGAGCCAACACTTGAGGGCATCCCTCAAGAGAACTGTGGTCACCCAGCAGCCCAACTTCTGTCACAGATGGATGAAGTCCAGCTCTATTTAGAGTTGTGTCTGACCCAAATGCTGCTTTGCTGGCTCCTGCATCACTGCTAAGCGCTGTCAAGCCACCTGAGCGCCAGCGGCCGGGTGGATCTGCCTCACCAGCACAACTCCCCTGCTCCACAGAAAGTGTTTTTCTAACGCTCAAGGGCAGAGAGACAAGCAAAGCCACTGGGTCACACAGAAAAGCCAAGTATTAGTTATGACAGTTGCTTCAACAACAACACCACTAAGCACCTGATAAGCTGCTTTAGCTTATTAACAGACTCCAGTTTCGGTGAAGGGACGCTTTATTTGCATGAGAGCCCGCAGCAGTTGGCAGTCGTCTGTTTTGGGAGGCTGCCTCTACCACAAAGCAACAAGCCACCTACCACATCTTCCAGTCCTTCAATAAAGAAAGGTCCTGAGGAGTTCAAGACCATCACCATGCCCTAGTGCCACCCAGAGGTACCAGCACCTTCCTCTCACACGGCCAGGGTTGCACGTTCCCACGTTATTTTCAAAACATGACTCTGCTGCTCTGTTTTGCCCAGACCAACGTGAGAGTTTCATCCTCTCAAGCTCACGCAGGGCAGAATCTACCCATATCTCCCCAAACCTGCCTTTTTCCTTGCTGCTAAGCCACCAGCAGAAGACAGCCTGCTGCTGAGCAAGCACGGCTCAAGGACAGAG
>JAHREE010090994.1:0-26541 GCA_033628505.1 Tringa tobata | reverse complement strand
GAATGGGGCAAGCGCTAGGATACTGTTGCAAGGGAGGGAATGGCTTGAGATAAGAAAGAGCAGAAGTGGGGTCTTTCCTTTTGGGGCCAGGTAGCCTTTAGACTGGCTCAGCTGTAAAGTCAAATGCACTCTTAGTGACTCACTGGCAGTTCCATAGTAGCCGTGGCTCGAATCTAAATTGGAGGGGCTGGGCCACTGTTTGGGCTTAAGCACGCCACACAGTGAAGGGACTGTGTGCTACAACACTTTTGCTGGGAAGGAGCAGTTATTACCTTTTAACAGCCTCTGACCCTGCCTTACCCTGCTAAGTCAGCTCAGGTCTCTTTCTCACTGGGATTGCTTATGCATGACCGATGCCGTTCTGTTCTCAGGCCAAAGAACCCAAAATCAACATTAAAATAGATGTTATCAATGCTACATTCCAGCCAGTGAAAATTGGGAACCCCAATGGCCTGCAGATCACCTATCTCAAAGACAACAAGACCCGGAATATATTTGTCTACCACGAAAGTGGAAAGGTATCTCGTTTTAGTATCAAACACTGCAAAGCAATTGAGGTGGTTCAAGAAGCTGCTGCTGTTAAATAGTCTGAAGCATGGCTGGGATGGGGTGTGTGTGTGTATGTGAGTTGCTGTAGGTAACAAGGTGGGGGTTCTGACTCCGTGTTTGTGTGTCTGTGAGAGAGTTTTGCTGCAGGGAGCAGGGCAGGAGCACTGGCTGAGGTGGTTTGTGTGGGAGGAGCTGCCGTAGAAGATGTGCAGATGCGCTGCCTGTGCATGCAGTGCACGGGGCAGCCGTGCTGGCTCTGTGTGTGTGTGAAGGAGATGCTGTAGGTGCTGGGGAGGGAGAACTGGCTGCGTTTGTAGTTAACGTAGGGCTGGGTGCAGCTGGGTGAATTCAGGCGGCTCACTGTTGCTCTGGCTAAGCTTTCTGTCCTGTCCTTTTCCTTTCTCAGGAGGTAGTGGACTGGTTCAATGCCATTCGCTCTGTGCAGTTCCATTACCTGAAGGTAGCATTTCCCATTGCCAGCGATAATGAGGTAAGGCAGCACTAGAGTGCAGTGCTGAGTCTCCTGCTGGTTCATCGGTTATGCGATAAAAGAGCCCATTAGTTACTATTAGATCCCTGGGTGCAGAAGTGGAAATTGTAGTGCTTAGATAGAGGGATGAGAAAGTGTGTGTAAAAAGGCCTGTGATGGCCAGAGAACAACTGCTGTCTGCTGTTTCTGGGTGCTTTGAAGGCAGAAGTAACTCCTGGCTAACAGTTCTGCAAACATGAATTTAAAAGGCAGCTGAATTTGGGGGAATAGAAGGAAGGGTCAGGGGCAAACGTGAATAGCAAAGAAACAAAGAAAAGTGAATGTTACTTTTGCCTTTTTGTCAGATTAAAAATCGGCTGACAAGAAACTTCCTGAAGGAGGGATACATGGAGAAGACTGGTCCCAAGGTGAGCTGCTGTGGGAGAAAAAAAATAATCTAACAGGGACCTCACAGAGAGCCCCTCACCTTCCCTACTTCAATGTTTTTCTCCTGCTGTTTCCCCATTCCCCCCTGAATCTTTAGACACCCGTGGGAACAGTGTGTGTGCACCAAGGGAGGGGAGAATAAAAGGAAGGGGAAGGACACATGTGAAAGTAGATGAAGCCAGAGTCCCTGCTTTCTCCCAGAACAACAGATCTCTCTGCATGTGTCTGTGTGTGCCTGACCTTACAGGTATTTAGCGTCTAGATTTCTCCTGTCTCAACTCTGGGGTCCTTCATAGAAATCCATGAGGTGGGGACAGCAGTTGGGACTGAAAAACCCAATACTGATCCGCCCTCTCATCAGCTCAGAAAGGGTGAGGAGGAAGTTGCTGTTGAGGCAAGGGCTTGGTTCAAGCTGTGGGGATGAATTTTGGGTATCCATTCACATGTCTCGCAGCAGAGGGCACTGTCCCCTTACATATGTCACCTCTTCCCTTCACAGCAGAAAGAGGCTTTTAAGAAGCGCTGGTTCACGCTGGATCACCGCAGGCTCATGTACTTCAAGGACCCTTTGGTGAGGAGGAGATCTGACCTCTGGCAGCTGCGGGCAACATTGCTGAGGGCAGGGTCAAAGAGGCTTGAAGGATCCCCAGCTGCTCTGAATGGACTCTAGGTTTTCCCCTTTCCATCCCACTGTTCATCCCATGCTTTCCGTGTTTGTTTCACGGCCTGCAGGCAATGTGGATGGGGAGGGCAGCGGTGTAAAGGTGGTGATGGGGAGGAGAGTGACATGGGGGGTTCCTCAGGGCAGCAGTTCCTCTCTCAGACCTCTCGAGGTCTACAATGTTAAATTTTCCTTTCCACTGCTGCCTTTGGGCATGGCCTCCCTGCTCTTCTGAATCCCGAGACCACCTTCAAATCTTTTTTGCTGCTACATCCTTGGTCCTCACCCACTCTCCTTCTGCCCTTAGGTGCACTGCTATTATTCCCTGGTTCTTCTGGGATTCCATAAACCCCTCTCTTTCCCTCCTGGTATGCAGGATGCGTTTGCTAAGGGTGAGGTGTTTGTGGGCAGCAGAGAGAATGGCTACAGCGTCCAGAAGGGATTGCCTTCGGGGACACAGGGCAACTTCTCGTGGCACTATGGCCTCACCATTGTCACCCCCGACCGGGAATACCTTTTCACCTGTGAGACGGAGACTGACCAGCTGGACTGGATTGCAGCCTTCACTAGCGTCATCAACCAGGCCATGACACCACAGGAATATGCCAGTAAGTGCCTGGATCCTGTTTCTTTCCCCTTCTGCCAGTCTAGTTCAGGGTATTGCCCTAATGCACCACCTTTTTCCTCCACTACAGTTGAAGCCTACTTCAAGTTTAAGTCCTAGGAAGCCATGTGGGAACCTCGCTACGAATCAACTCTACCTGGTCCTGTTGGGTGGGCTGTCAGGAGAGGAGACGAGATCGACATCAGAGAAACACAGTGCTCTTGAAGCACCCTTTGAAGCACTTTTTTTCTCCATAGACGTTCCACTTTGTTCTGGGGGCCAAATTAAGCTGCTTCTTTTCAAGTGCAAGACTTTGTGAGTCTGAATCCTCAGTGCAACCCGTCATTGTTAAATTGCTGTGATCTGACTGGACACTGGCAGGCCTCGCCTGTCAATTGGGCCTTGAAAACTTGGCACTTGCGATGTTGGACATGGGACCTAGCATCACTCCTGCAGGAAGCTGCAGACCTCCACCTACCTTAGGCAAGAAAACAGCTGCCTGCCTGGAGCTACGCCCCAGTGGGTTGCAGGGGCTGCTGGCCTAGGAGAGACAAGAAATGGCTTCTCTGCTGGCGACAGAGATGTGAAACATCTAGACATTTGATCAGTTAGAGCTGTAGTTGAGAAAGGTCACTTAAAAGATGTAATCTAACAACCTCCTGCCATGTGTAGGCTTGAAAGCTGCTTCAGACCACGTTTGTGTGGAGACCTTCCTCTGATTGCTACAGAGAATATTAAGAGACCTGCTCAAAAACAATGTGTGTGTGTGTGTATATATACTTATGAGTGTGTGCACGTAACAAAAAGCAGTGTGAGGTGGAATACTACCCTAGGGAAGGTACTGTGAGGGATATTCATGCCACTGAAGTTCAGCTGTCGAGTTTGAGTCTTTAGTCAAACCAATGGAGAGAGGTTGGGTCTGGCAGAGAGCAGTCTATGGTGTGTCTGATACAGACTTTGGACTCT
Source organism: Tringa tobata (assembly GCA_033628505.1). Taxonomy (NCBI): domain Eukaryota; kingdom Metazoa; phylum Chordata; class Aves; order Charadriiformes; family Scolopacidae; genus Tringa; species Tringa tobata. Next base: position 22,845 of record JAHREE010090994.1, on the reverse strand, counting down.
TGGTTGACTTTACTAGAGCGTAGGGGTTGGTGTCTGAAATTAGTAATGCATGGATCTCTGCTCCCTCTCTGTGTATCAAAGGCCTGGCACTTTCATTCTGCCCTATACATTACATGTGTATGTATTGTATACTACATACACATACAATTTTATGCAGTAGTAGGAACCCTGTATGTTCATGTCCTTCTAGTAACAGTTAGCTCTAACCACTAAATCAGCCCATGATTCATATCTTGAAGATCAAAGGTCTCCTGGGAGAGCTGTGTTTCCCATGCTGGAAGGACCGGCTGAGTTCTACTGATGACTGTACAATCTGATGTGTCTGCAGTTTTACACAGGCAGTGTGAGAGGAGGCATCTGGTGTGTTAAGAGGAGCTAACTGGAATTAACGAGCCAACCGGTATTTTAATTAGCTCCTAAAGAAATGAATAATAAAAAAAATCCCATTCTAATTTATTTTAACTTCCTAAACAACCTGAGCTGCTAACTGCTAAGGCATGAGGTTGTTTCTTGGAAAAAAGCACAGACAAGCAGAGCAAGGAGCCATGGCTTTTCATTGCATTTCCCAGGGCATGTGGGCTGTGAATCTTCCCATCAGAGCCAAATGAGCAAAGTCATCATCTTCCACTGCTTCTCTGGGAGAACCTCTGTGCTGAGACCACCACAACCTGTTGGGACGATCAACTTCTGGGATGAGAAGCAGCATCCCTCATCCTGCTATCAGGGCACGATGGAGCTTTCCACCCAAAAATGTTTTCATTGCAGTTTGCTGATCTCTCCCCATTTGGACCACGTCTGTCCCAAAAACCAAAGGCCATTGCAAAGCTTGTGTTCTTAAATGAAGTGCCTTTTGGTTCTGATAATGTGAAAATGGGGCAGCGAATTAAAAAAAAAAAAAGCTCAAGCCCCATCTAAACAACTTGCATATTCAGTTCTCTGGGAAGAAGAGTAGAGAGCATGACCCAACCATGATAAGATTTCATACAGATAACCCAGAGGTTATCTCTGAGCCCTGAAGTTCCCTCCATCAATGCCCTATGTGCCATACGCCCACGCCTGTGGCATGGTCATACTGAAGCTGTTGCTGTTCCATGCAGCACATTGCTTGGGAAGGTGCTTGGGTCCTACTGCAGTGAGGGCAGTACCAGTGGGATGCTTCCTTCTCCTGTTTGCTGCTAAGTTATTGCAGCTGGAGATGAGTGGAGGCACTTGGCCACAACGAAGCTAATAAACTGAGGACACAAAAGAGCATGGCTGGAGTGGCCTGAAAACCCCTTGAGAAATAACAGCAGAGCATGTTTGGTAACGTGCACATCTGTCTCTGCTCTGCAAATTCTGTCCCACTGTGTCTCTTTCCTGAGATGAACGAGGCTCAGATGTGGGCAAAGAGCAGGATAGCGCTGGGCACAGAAGTGTGGTGGCACGAATGTCATGCAGTGATGCCCCACTAGAAGGCAATAGTGTCTACCTAACACACTTCTGCTCTGGGGCAATGCACCAGGTCTTGGGGGGTTGAGGGAAGGAGGGGGAAGGCTTAGAGGAGGAGGATGCTCTTTGGGGAGAGGGAGGAAAGAGTGGATCTAGCCGTTTGAGTCTCTAGGAGCTTGCTGCTGTCTGAGGGACAAGGGTGGAGCAGGGTCTGGTCGTAGTAAATGAGATGTCCTGGCATCTGGTGGGCTTGCTTACAAACCTGGGGGCTATGTTCATTATCTACACCTCAAAGGCTCCTGATGTCCTTGGAAGGGAGTGGGGAACAGGCCCTCTCAGTCTGGATTGGCTAAGGGGCAAGGAGAGCAGTGTAGCAGCTCCCTGCTTATTGCATTTTCAGGGCTGGCTCTTGTTTCCCTTCTAAAGCCACAGTGCGATGCTTTCCACCCACTGCTGCATTAGGGATTCTTGTCTTTTAGTTATCTCCTCTTTCAAATGAGGAATACAGTGTAATGGGAAATGGGAAAAAGAAAAAAAGAATGAGAAGGAAGAGGGAGCTGGAGGAAGGTGGAGGAAGGCACTGGGGAGGAAAGAGCATGTCTGCAAGAAAGAGGAGGGAGCCAGCATGGCTCCTCAGCTAGCGGCTAAGAGCCCAGTATAAACCAGGACTGCATTCGCACCGGTGTGTGAAGCTGTGAGTCAGACACATTCCTCAATGCAGTGGGCAAGGCGACTCTCCAGGGGCTGGGTCAGGGGGGAGAGCCCACCTCTCCAGAGTCTATCTGAGCAAAGAGGATACAGACCTGGGAGGAAAAATCCATTTTTCCACCGAGTCTGCTGGTTTCCTTGGGCCCAGCGAATGCTGGAGAAACAGCAAGCAAGGAGCTGGGGAAGACCAGAGACATTTCCTCCTGGCTGGCAGAGGTTATTTTGCACCTATCCATCTTGAAGGGGAGGGAGGTGTCCCCTTTTCAGCCCTTCGGCGGTTAAGGAAAACTACTGGACAGAGCTTGCAATGGACAAGATCTGGAAAATGGACTGCGCGTCTGGAGGTGAGGAGTAGACATCTCTGGAGTACCCTATGTCTGATGAACTTTCACCATTTTTCCCTCTCGTGTTAAGGCTAGACGTGTCCCATAACAGTGAGAGGGGGGAAGGCAGAGGGAAGGAACTGATAGCCTGAATTGCTCTTGCTTGCCCTACCCGAAGATGTCTTGTGATCCTTCCCCCATCAGCACAAGGCCTGGAGAGGATCCCGAGGGTGGCAGCTTCTTGGAGGAAAGCAGTGGTGGGGATGACAGCAGTAGTGTCCTGGGAGGGGACAGCCCGGTCACAGGGCCACTGGGTGCAGTGCTGCTGATCATGTGCCTCACTGGGATGGTGGGGAACATCTACACGGTGGTGGTGGCCTCTGGCAGGGTGGCGGGCCGCTCAGCAGGCTCCTTGGGGGTCTACGTGATCAACCTTGCCCTGGCTGACCTCCTGTACCTCTCCACCATCCCCTTTGTGGTCTGCACCTACTTCGCCCATGACTGGTTCTTTGGAGATGTGGGCTGCAGGCTTTTGCTGAGCCTGGACCTCCTCACCATGCATGCCAGCATCTTCCTCCTGACCGCCATGAGTCTGGAGAGATACTGGGCGGTGGCCAGGCCTCTGCGGGCCAGGTGGGCTAGCAACGCTTACCGCAAGCTGGCCAGTGCTGTCCTCTGGCTCTTCTCGCTCCTGCTTACGGCCCCCATGATGGTGATGACCCAGCTGCGGGAGGGGGGCGGCCCCCACAAGCGCATCTGCATACCCACCTGGACGCCAGCGGCTTTCCGGCTCTACCTGACGGTGCTCTTCTCCACCAGCATCCTGGCACCTGGTGTGGTGCTGGGTGTCGTCTACACCCGCCTGGCCCAGGTGTACCGGTCCTCCGCCTGGGGCCCGGGGCTGCCGGTGGCCGGCCGGACCCCCTCCCGGCGGCTCTTCTCCAGGATCGCCGCCATCGTGGTGGCCTATTGGGCCTGCTTCCTCCCCTTCTGGGCCTGGCAGCTGGCTGGGCTGTACTGGGGTGAGGGTCTGGGCATCACTCCCACCGCCCAAGCCTACCTCAACTTTGGCGTCACCTGCCTGGCCTATGGCAACAGCTGTGTCAACCCCTTCCTCTACACCCTGCTCGCCGGCAGCTACCGCCGCCGCCCCGGCCACAGTGGGATGAGCATGGCACGGCCACCAGCATCCTCCCAGGAGGCCACGGCAGGCCCAGTGGGAGGCCACAGCATCCCCCTGGCTACTGGGGAGTCATCGGGGTCTGTGGGGGAAGGCGAGGGTTGAGCAATGCCCCAGGCTGGGAACATCTCCCAGCCTTTAGCTGGGGCTGAGCAAAGAAATAAAAGTGTGTCACCTTCCGTGCCAGTGTGCAGTGTCTTCCGTCATCGTTGTGGTGCGTTCCCCTTCATGTCCTCCCCTTTGCAAAGCTGCTCACCCTCCTCATCTGTGGGAAGGATGCATGTCTTGAGGATCCTGACTCCATCCTCAGGTCCTCCAGCCCTTGCATGCCAGCCTCCAACTTGCGCAAGGTGGGGAGTGGGTGGAAGGGAGCAATCAGCCTCGATATATCTAAATTATACATCTGGGGAACCCTCGCCACCCCTCACCTCCTCACTAGCAACTGGCTGAGCCATAACAAAGTCAGGACAACAGTGAGTCACAGATTTCACAGGACCAGTGAGTCACTTCAAGAAGCAGCTACGCTAGCAGGAGACCTGAGTAAGGTTCAGCCTCTTGTGGTAAAGCTCACACTCAGCTTTCTTCCCCCACCCTCCACAAAAAAATCTTTGAAGAGTCTTTCTAAAAAAACACTCCCGTATGCAGTAAAGAAACATTGCGAGATTACTCTGAAGCACAGCTTGGGGAGATCAGCAGCTTTGCTCAGCTTTCAAGATCAGCCCAGCAGCAGCAGCTGCAAGGGGAAAGCTCCACAGTATGTCCATCATCACAGCTCATGAGGGGGCCATCACCAGCACCATGGCCCTGCTGTTGTTGAGGAAATCCCAACTCTCTGGCCTACCAGATGTACCCCAGTCTGCCAGACTGTGCGAACACCACTGCATAAACCATGCCAGGTCTCTTGCCTTGAGGCCATCTAGCCTAGTGTGGCTCACTTCCATACAGCTAAACTCACTTCTCATCCCCAGAAAGGATGTCCTCATCTATATCATCCTATGGGAAGAGTTCCCAAGCTATGCTGTCTCCCAATCATGCCTATGCACAGGGAGGCAATGCTAGATATCGTGTTCACTGTCATAGATGTAGCCCTAAAGAGCAGGATGAGATCATCCAGAGCAGGCTGGCTTTGGGCAGCACAGGGCTTCAAGAAAGATCCAGCTGCAGAGCCTCACGTTGCTTGTACGTCCCAAGTATCCCTGCCTCCCTGCTCAAAAGACCATTTTGAGCCCTTGTCTCCAAGTCCTCTCTCTCCTCCTCCTTAGCCTCCCTCTACACCAGTACCTGAGACACAGGACCCGATAAAGCCTCATGAATTATGGAGCAAGACTAGGAGGCACTGCTGGCATAGGAGCAAGTTCCTGTGCTCTGCCTGCTCAATGGGAGGAACTGGCCCAGCCAGGCCTGCAGGGAGTCCTTGTAGGACACCAAATGGTTTGTGCTTTGTGTTGCTCATGGCCAAGCCTGGAAGTGAGGACCCAGAGATTGGGTTCTTCTATCCCAGGCCTATGTGGCAGCTCCCACCTTTCCTGTACCCATCAGGCACAGCCTGCCCAACAGCAGTAATCACTGCTGTTAAAGTAGCATTAGACTAGGAGAGCCCTCAAGGCGGTTGCTGGCTGACAACTTGGGTAACAACCAGCGAGAACTATACAGTAACATCAAACATGCCTCACCATCTCAGTCTCAGAGGCTAGCCTCAGATTAGGCTGAGAAGTGCTCAGGCTCATTTGAGCTAATGTAAGTGAAGAGGTAACAAAAGCATAATGGTCAAATCCTTCATATCCTGCACCCCAGATGGGCATTGCTACCTCTCCCAGAAGAATAAAACTAGACCCCTCCAGGTTACTGCCTTTATGTGCCACTTGAGCTATGACCCAACAGTATTTAGGCTTCTGCAGCTATTGGAAGAAAGGATTTGGATGAGGAGCCCAGTGCATACTCTGCCACACCCAGCAAGACATCCTTTTCTACTGCTTTACCCATGCAGCAGCAAGAGGTCCCAAGAAGACATAGGAGATCCAGACCAGCCTCTACAGAGGGGTGCAGTCCAAAGGTAGTACAACAGAGAACTTTCCCCTCACTCTGTGCACCCTAGTTTACCTAGCACTGCAACTCAAGGCTGTCTGAGGCCAACCAGGGATACTTGGGTGTGTGTTTTTGTTTGTTTGGTTTTTTTTGTTTTTTTTTTTTTTTTTAACTCAGGCTGGGTAAGGTGTCAGTCTAGACATCAGGAGCAGGTGACTTTGCCTAAGGGGCTCTTCTACTCCCCCAACTAGTCACATCTAGCCCCAGTGTTTCCTCCTGAGACTCTCCTTAGGCTTTTTACCTTCCTAGGCTTCTGACCCTCCTATTCATTCATGACTTTAAGGACCAAGGCTGTCACAATCCCATCCACATATTGTAACCAAGCAGTTGGCCACCCTCCTCCCCCCACCCATTCAGCAAGGTGACCAACCCATGCGGACTTGCAGTATGAAACATTTTGAGACTAGGTAGACCAAAACTCTTATTTATTGATTGCTTTTTCTGTATCTTTGGAGATGGAAGTGTCAGGGGAAGTTATTCCCAGCTGATGGACTGGAGTGTGAAGTCCCCTTGTGTGTCAAAGTAGTCAAAGACAGCAAGACCAAGCCGGTTCGGGAATGTGAACTGGTGGCCCGGCAGGTGAACTGTCACATCATTTTGGTTGACACCGAACGTGATCTGCAAGACAAATGGAAGAGTCAGAGAAAGTTTCTGTCTAGATATGCTCAAGCCTTTCCCTTTTGCAGCATTGCTGTGCCACCCTCCACCTCACAGGGGGTGCACACTCAGCAGCATAACCTGCTCTTCAACAGCAGGAGTGTTATTCTGGTCTCTCAAGAGATGCCTGCCCAGTTCAACAGTGATATCCATCTGAGCTAGATGGAGCTTGCATGTTTGATCCCCACCCTCCATCGCTGCTCTGAACCCTGGATAGTGGCGCTGGCCAAGCAGAAGCCAGCCACCTCCTGTACTGACAGCTTCTGCTGTTGGTTGCCCTGTGCCAAACACCCTCCCTTCACCAAGGCATGTACAGGGAGTACAACCCAGGCCTCACCTCTGCTGCACCACCCTTCTGGAAAGGGAAGACAGTCTCCCTGTGCTCCGCACCCCACTCTTCCACCTTCTTTGAGTTGCACACAATGGTGTTCACATCACCATGAGCATCAAAACGGGGGTTGAAGTGAAGCCCAAGGTGGGAAGCATCCTTCCCCAGATTCATCACAAAGCTGCAGAGAAAGAAGACATCAGTGTTGTTTTAATCAACACTATGGGTAGCATGTTGCTCATTACCATGAGCATCTCTGCATCTGTTGCTTCAAGCCCAGCTGAGAGTAACCCATTTCTGAACTGCCAGCTTCCCTAAAAAGACGGTGCTGTGTCAGTAAGGGGTACTCTCCTCTGCTGGGGTGAAAAGATCCCACAGTGCCATCCCTGGGAGAGAAAACACTTAGTTTCCACAAAGCTTTTAGTAAGAGAAAGGCATTTACAAGCTTCTCAACAAGGGAGTCATCCTGCACCCCAACCAGCTCCCAAGGAGTCAGTTGCTGTTCACAGATTTCCTTTCAGCCCCAAACAGTTAGCTGGTGCTGCACCCTGCCTGACAGCCACCACCTGCTCCCCACACTGCAGGCAGCTGAAATAATTACCATGTCATTAGCTATCCCAAAGCATTTGCAATGGCAGTGGGAGGAAGCAGATTCCTAGCCCAGTGTCCACCTTGCCTCCAGGCCTCTTACCCAGATGAGAATAGAGGACACATTATTTGGCAAGAGAAAGCTCAGGAGGCTTCACTCTGACACTATCAAACTTCAAAGGCACTGAGAAGAGTCGGGGTGTTTCCTGTACCAAGCTACTAATGCTGGTACAACAGCTATGGGCTCCACCTTACCCATCAAGAGACTCCACCAGCCACAGACCTGCACAAGGACTGGGGGCTGCTGCAGAGGCTTCCCTGGGTGCCCCAGCCACCTTGATCACTGCACATTTAGGAACATATTTCCACTTAAGCCTACTTGCTTTCTCACAACCTTCCTTCCCCATCAGCAGCTGAGAGGCATCTCCACTAGGTGAAAGCAGACTTCAACACCCTGAGAGCTCCTGGTGCAACATGCAGCCTTTCCATTTGCACCATCAGCTGGGGCTGTGGCTCAGAGCATCCAGGACCTCCCAGCTGCTTGGGCCACAGTCTCCTGTTGCCCAGTGGAACAGTGTCCCTTCTCCTGGGCCCTCTTCATGCAGGAGAGAGGATGTGGCTCTGAGGACAGTCTCAACCAAAACTCAGTAGAGACACAGCTTCCATTTCCTTTACACTGCTCTGGAGAGGAAGTGGTCACTGCCAGTGCATGCAGCTGGAGCTTCACATCTGCTTTGGCTTAGCCCCTTGGCAGTAGAGATTGGCTGCAATATTCATTAAGCAGTGACTCACTGAGAAGCTCTGCTGGTGTTAACCCCTTTCAGACCTGGTCCTCTCCTACCCAAGAGAGGGATTCCTTTTGTCTCCCACCAGCAGAGGACAACTCAGTGTGGTGCCTTGGCCATGCCTGGGGAGCACGGCACAACTTACCTCTTGGCATTTGGTGCAATTTTCCCCTTGACAGTGAGGCGCTGGCCAGGCTTGAGACCCAAGTTGGTGCATACTGGTCCCTGGGGAATGAGGAGGCAGAGACATTAGGCTCAGTACCTGCTGGCTCACTCGCTCTGACTTGGCAGTTCTCCCTGCTGCCTTGCAAGCCAGTGCATTGCTTTGGACCGCTGGAGAGACGGGGAAGCTCCCCTCCCTCAGGGCATTGCACCAGGGACATCCCAGAGAAGTTGCCCCAGTCACATGGGACATGTGCCCGATTTCCCAACCTTTCTCCTGCTGCTCTCATCAACATATTTGTATTTCACAGGGGTAAAGTGTAAGTACCTGCAAGCTCCCATCACACCCACTGTGTCCCAAACACACCCATGTGCCTTGTGGGTCTCGCATCATCCCACACAAGCCTGGCTGAGCAGCAATGGAGCCTCCACTCCCTTCCCCTAGCTTGGATTTGAACTTCAAGCTTTGCCAAGCCAAGGTCCAGGAGTTCAGATGCTTTACTCCCCAGCTCCCGGGGGCTTGGGCTTTTTTGTAGGCTCAGCATTTGCAAGAACATTTTCCTGTTCCACATACACACCTTCCCTCACCTTCTCTTTAGGAGAACTAAGGTACCCTGGTAAACCCATATGTCCCCATTTTCTATCACAGCAGAAGCAAGACCCCAAGAGTATTAAGAATCTTTCTCCCATTCCACTTTAATACATAGGCTTGCACTTGGGACACTCTCTGATTAATCATCCTCAGCCTAATGAAAGATACATTAATCAAAGAGCAATCACTTTTCTGACACAAGCATCTCCCCAACAGCCCTTGACACTCACAGAAAGACACTTCTGTATAGCACATTTCCTCACAAGAAAGGGAGACAACGACTCAGTGACTCATGAAAACTTCAGCCAGCAAGCAAGCAGCAAGGCTGCCCAGAAGAGATGCTCAGAGAGCAATAAAAATTACTGCAGTTGCTTCTCCAGAGCAGAGCTGCTGTAAAACAGGTTACCCCAGCTTGGGAGCCAGCCCAGCAAGGACCACCCATGTACCTCCCCAGAGGGATCCTACAGGGAAAAAAAAAACCAGCAACACTCCTGCCAGAACAAGAAATAGCAGTCAGCCCTCTATAATGGATGCAGCAGAGATCCCCCCTCCCCAGCAGCAGGCACCCAGCTCTCGCAGACCCTCTGACGCAGGGGCTGACGAGCAAATGGAGGAGGACAGTGCCCTGACACCTTCCCCGCAGTCCAACTCCATCAAGCACCACCTCCAGCAAAGCTGCTCCTGTAGCCCCATCCCTTTCTCTACTCACGCAAGACATGGTGCTGCTCTGCAGGCTAATGCTCCTCTCCACCAAAGTGCAAGAGTCCCAGACAAGTAGCTGAAGGAGCCCCACCCTTGCCTTTAAATAGATGGACTTGTCCCAGCCCTTCTCCACCCACTCGCCAATCAGGCAGAGGAAAGGTTGGGAGGGGTTGGTTCTTGATGGAGGGAGGACCTATCAAGCAGAGTTGCCTCCTCCTACCCTCACCCAGGCTCTTCTCCAGACGCTAAACCCGACTCTTCCAAGCAGGCTGCTGGCCACTGCAGGAGGAGATCCAGCTGTGTGTGGCCATGAAGCCAATGGAAAATAGTTTTACAATGAGTGTTTTATTATCCAAGGCTTTCATCCCACACAGAAAATGGTCAGAGGGATTGAGACTCGGCGGGAAGGATCTGGGAGGGGAGCTGGGCTCTTCAGCTCCGGCTAAATCAGGAGCAGAAGAAATATCACTGAGCACACAGAGTACCTCAGAAACTCTTTGTGGTCCAGATGAAACTCCAGGAGCAGATGACTGAGGCTGGATCCAGGGTCACCCAGCTGCACTATCCAGACTTGCTGTCCCCAGAGGCTGCCCAGCTGCTGACCCAGCCCTTACCATCCACTTTTGTAGGTACAGGAACCAAAGGAGGGAAAATAGTCCTTATTCTGAAGAACCCCTAGACACCCTCAAAACCATGCAGTTTGTCTTGGCTGTAAGGCACAGTAAGCCAGGAGGAAGCCGTCTTGGAAGAGTGGGGAGGAATTACCCGGGAAAGCTCAGTGCCTAGTTCTTGCACCAACCCTGGACACACCTGGGGGACTGAGGAACAAGGGGATGGGGGCAAAACGCTCTATCACAATAAGCCATAGGATCTATATGTCTTTTATCTGCCTTTATGTCCTCTTTGTGGCAAGCATGATTCACTCTGGGTGAAAGGATTCCTTTGGAAAAAGTTACTCAATTACTACATGGCTCAACTGTAATTACACTGAAAGAGGAGGGAAAAATTCAGGCAGTGGGCCAAGCTTGTGGCTTAAAGCTCTCCTTGTCTTGCATATTTGTCTCTAAATCACAAGACGCTTTGTGATTTTCTTGAGAGGCCCAGAACTGAAACACACTGAAATACTTCCTTCTTTCTATGAGGCCCATCAGTTCCCCCTCTGCTGAGGACATGATAGTCCCCACCACTCTTACCTCCATCAAGCACAACCCCAGAGGCTGTCACTCCTAGGTGTTCCCAGTTGGTGCCATCAATGCCAGCAGAGGTAGCAGGGACATCCCCCTGCCTGTTGGAGCTGGGGAGGGCATGGACGGTGTCCTGATTTCAGCTGGGATGGAGTTAATTTTCTTTCTAGTGGCTGCTGTGTTTTGGATTTGATATGAAAGGAATGTTGAAAACACATATTGATTTAGTTGTTGCCAAGTGATATTTACATTGATTAAGGAGTCCTTCAGCTTTCCACAGAAGCTAAGCGAGAGCATAGACAGAAAAAGCTGGCTAAAGGAATACTCCATACCATAGACATCATGCTCAGTATATAAATGGTTGGCTGGGGGCACAGGGATCTGCGATCACTGCTCAGGACAGGCTGGGCAACCGATACTTGGGTGGTGAGAGCAACTTGTGTTGTATTAATTTATTTTGTGTATTCTTTTACCATCATTACTATTTTCCTTTTCTGATACTGTTCTATTAAACTGTCTTTATCTCAACCCATGAGGTTTTTTTTCCCTTGCCCTCTCCTTTTCTCCCTCTTCTCCTTACCCTTCTGCGGGGACTAAGTGAGCAGCTATGTGGTTCTAGTTGCCGGCTGCGGTTAAACCACTACAGACAGGCTCTAGCCTTTGGCCAGGTTGCCCATGACAAAAGGGGGCTGGCATAAGGCCAGAGTGGACTCCTCTGCTCTGACATACCTGCTCTTCCCTTTCTCCCCTCTGGAAACCTGCCTCAGGGTTCAAGCCTTGAGCCTGATCCTTTCCATGTGGTGTGGGATGAGGAGAAGTTCTCCATACCAGCAAGAGAAAAAGTAGCTAGGGCCAGCTTCTCTCTGCCCAGGGTGTGTGTGTAATTAAATCAGTTCCTTTCAAATCTGAGATTTTGTGAGACTGAACCCCTGCAAAAGACCCCAGACACCTCTCCAAAGAGATGAGCTGCTGCTGGATGTGCAGTCTAGCAGGCTGCAGGGGGTGGACTAGGAGGAACTCTTCCCTTGCAAGAAATGTTAGACATGGAAGGGAAATGTGTACATATTTTCTCACTTGGAGCTGGAGATGGGCAAGGTCAGGGGTAGGTTCTGCCTTTCCTGCGACATTTCTGGCAGCTGGGCACTGTAACTGAGCCTTAGCAGCCACCAGGTCCTTGAGTCATACCTGTCCAGGGACCTTACTCCAAATGCTGCTGGGAAAATTAGACATCAGCTCATGCATAACAGGTGATAACAAGGGAGGGGATACCACCCCAGAGGAGACACTGGAAGCTCTGTTCACATCAAGGAAATTCTGCTTTCAGACTTGAGTCTACCTCAGGCAGCCTGTGTTTGTCTGGTGGAAGTCCAGGTGTCTCCACTGGCTTTCAAGGAGCCTTGAATTAAATGGCATTAGCGTGACAAGCTAACACCACAGGCAAGGGGGCTATGGAGTGTCCTGTTGCCTGTGGCTACCTCCATCAGTACAATGCCATGTCTCCCTTCCTACCTCCGGGTTGGAGCCACCATGATGAGGTGACAAAGTCCAGAGCTCCAGGATCAGCATCCTCACAAGGTATGGCTGAACTCAGGGGAGGGAAGGTCCTTGCTCACCCTGATGGCACAACAGACAGGGATGGTGTCCCCAGCTGCACTGACACCTGCTCCACCACACTGAAGATGCGGAGGTGCTTGCCCATTATTTTCAGGATCAATGTGGTGTAGGAAGAGCCACTGTTGGCTGAGAAGGGCAGAGCATGGCTGATTGGAGCTGGCAACTTTCACCTCCCATCACTTCATTCCTTATCAGTGTGAGGTGGGTCAGCCAGCTAGGGGATGTGCCAGCAGGTTATCGTCCCATCTGATCTGCAAAGGATGGAGATGAGGAACACGAGGAGCGATCACAGAAGACCTTGGTGGCACAGGCTTACCCCACTGTGAGGGAACTCAGCAGTGGGATAGGTCCCTTTTCCTCCACCCTTCCAGCCAGGCTCTTGCTCACTAGGAGAGCTCTGCTGCAAATCCTTACTTTGTATTACAGGGAGAGACACTGATCTGCATCGTACCTTGGGAAGCAAATGATCTTTGCCCAAGCCAAAGGGAGTGAGTCGACCTGATGCTGTTGCTGCAAACAGTGCCCTTGGCCATGCCAAACTCTTGGCCAGAGGGAGCTGCAAGTGTGGAGAAGGGAGTCATGTCTGCGGCATGTTACTTCAGCAGTGCCTCATCTCTGGTTGTGAGGGTGAGGCAGGTGGTGTTTGCATCTGCACCTGTGTTCTCCAGACTGGGGTTGTGTGTCCTGGACAGGATGGAGCCAGGAGAAGGGGGTGTAGAAGAGCCAGCTGCCATAGCAGGGGCAGATCAAATTTGCAGCCAGCACGTGTGTGCAAGGCCAGAAATCACATCACAGACCCCACCAAGCATGTCCTATGCTAGAGGTTAGGTATCCCACTCGGGTCCTGACCCTGGGCACCTTCACCATGGTTTGTGCTTCAGAGACAGCCTGGCTCCTGGTAGCAACTCATTGCCCTCTCGTTAGCCTTTCCTTGCACAATATCTCTGGCTGCTCACTCCTCCTTGGAAAGTGCAAGTTGCCCTTGTACAGTGAGCAATCCCAGACAGTCCTTAAAGAACTGCTGCTGCCTTTGGGGCATGGGTTCAACCCCCAATGCTGGCTGTGACCCATCATTCCCACAGAAAGGACCAGACACCCCCATCTTTTACCAGGGCTGTCCCTGGTTTTCATTGTAGCTTTTCTACCAGAGCCTCTCTGAGTAGAAACATGGTTCTTCCTGCACTCTCCTTGACACCCAAAGAACCCGTGCTGATCTCTCCATGCTGAAATGGCACGGTTTCTTGAGCTCCCACCTTTCCTTGTGGACATCCCTACCCCTCCCAACCTCCAAGCTGTAATTCAGCTGAGGTTGAAGAGGGAAACAAGATTGCTAAGGGTGAGTTTCATCATTGTGAGTAGCTTTGATTTAGGGCTTGCCTTCTGGTCTAGCTGAAAGGCACTGGTATACCTCAGCATACCCAGACTGGTCCTGCGTGCTGAGGACAGGAGTCCAGCTACTGCACGCTATGGGGTTGAGTTGAACTGTTGGGCTGAGCTGTTGGGTGGCTCTAACCAAGGTGGTTTGGCAGTCACCCAAAGAAACAGCCCAGGCAGGCAAGTGTCTGAAGCAAAAGAGGGAAGATCTACCCCCAAATCTGCTTGTGAGGGATGCAGCGATATATGGGGCATCCCGAGTCATGACCTTGGAGGACAGGGAAAGGGCCTGGCTGGAAAACCCATGGACTACGTGACCGAAGTCCACCTGTATATATTGCTCTCCAGCTGGCAAAAGCTGCTTCGGCTGCAATTACTCCTTCAGTGATTTGCAACATCTTTCCACTGGGAGAGCGTCTTTGTACCTGTTCAGCCACTTCGTGTTATGTGGGCTGTGGTGTTTTAAATTCAGGACTAAATGCACTAAACTCAGATTTATTATCTTGCGGACACAAAGCCTCACGTCAGGAATGAGCCATAGCAGGATCTCCCAAGCTTTGCCTGCTGAAACGTTTCCAACCACATCCAATTTCCTGGATTAGGAGTCGTCTGTGAGGCTCCGGCTCCTGCTGACTCCAGAATCTCCGCTTTCATTAAATCAGTATGGAAATATGTTCCCCAGTGGTGAACATAGTCCTGAAAACGTTATCAAAGTGTACCTGGACAAGGTGATTTATCCGGGTGAGCCTGAAATTACAGCTTGGGGAAGCGGGAATGACTCCTGCTCACGTTAATGACACGGGGATGTGTTAGACACACCTCAAAGTTCATCCTGGGAGCTCCTCAAATCTGTGCTCCCCACCTCCTTCCCCACATTTCTGTCTGCTCACTGTTGGGCTTCCTCTTGCCTCTGGGGTGTAAACCCTCCCTGAGCACAGCGGGGAAGGGAGCACGCCTGGTCTGCCAGCCAGGGTGGTATCCCTGTGGCTGAGGGACGGGCACAGAAGCCTGGCCAGGAAGGCAGAGAGGGACCTGGGTCGTGGCTGTGGGAAGCACGGATCAGCCTACGTCAGGCCTGGAGATGGTTGGTCCATGCCATTCGAGAGCATGCAAGAACAGCAAGAAGCCACCAACTGATCTAGGTTAGCTCTTCTGCCTGGGGTCTAGGCAGGAGGACCCCTCACCTGATGGTGCTAGAAATATTGCCGGCACAGCAAAAAAGCACCAAGCCTTTGTTTAACTTGGACGAGAACAACGCTGGCTGTGAGGCTTGGGGTGGCGGAGGTAGCAGATCTTTAATCCCAGCCCAGTGGTGACTGGTCAGGAAGGCTTCAGGCCACTTGTATTTCAGTTTAAGAGCCCAGGGCGGCACAGCAAAGGCAAATCACGGATGGTTGGCTTTAGGAAAGCTCTTTCTTGGTTTTGACACAGAAAGGTTCCTTGCAATGACGCAGCCCAGACCGGGTGGTTGCTGCACGTAGAGGATTTCCAAGAGTGGCAGATGCAGGTTAAGAAAAGCCTTGCGGTGGGTCTGGCAATTGCTGCTGAGCCAGAAGGGGACTGCAGACTGGGGAAAGATGGAAGATGAACAGAGTAAGGTTCAAGTTCTCCTGTAGGCAAAGTACAATTAGGGACCTCATATAACTATGCCACGCAGTTGGAAACTGATAATTTTTAAAGGAATGGGGAAATCAAACTCTGACCAGTGGCGTGAATTCCCAATTTTCTTTAAATAAATCAAGTTGAAGAAATAGAAAGAAAGGAAGATGTAGAAGTGAAAATTAGTTGGGGCGCAGCATGCATTGTCCAGGCTGTGCAGGCACTGTGATTCAAACCTAACCTTTAAGAAATGACATGTTTCGAAAGCAGAGCTACAAGCTCAGCAAATGTGGACTATGGAGGGGAAAACATTGCCCCTGCTTGTCTGGACGTTGGGTAATGACTTCCAGAGGGCCTGCAACTTAAGCCCAGTGCCACCACTGCAGGAGAGAAAGGGAATATTGTGCTAAAATATGACACTAAGGAATATTCCTAGACTACTGGCTAGCACAGGGCGTTCAAGGTCAAGGAAATGCAGCTCCACATGGGAGGCCCGATGTTTCGGCACTGATGTGCTGGAGCAGGAGAGCTGCAGGCTATCGACTGATTGTGGCCACAGGCTCTGCGCTGCCGTAATACCCAAATTGGTGTCCTTGCAGTGCCTTAGAAACCTGCCATTTATTGCACCTATTTCAAGCCTAGAAACGACCTGCTGAGACGTATTGCCTGTCTCAGGTTGCTGTCTGTTAAAGCAACTTTTGAGACTTGCTAGGCAGAGGTTTGTTTCTGTACTTAATATGCAAACTGTAAGTGGATACCGTGTTTGAACACGTTACAGCAACCCAGATGCTGGTTTCAGGTCTGCCAAGAAACAGCACTCAGGAGAAGTATGTTTGTAGAATACAGGCACGTTCTCCTGCAACACCCTTGAGACCGAAACTCAGCCGCATGCCATTTTTCAGCGAGTGATGTGTGTGAAAACCAGTCTGGAATGATAATCCGGAAGAAAATGGTTGCCTTGAATAGGCTTTGCTGCCAGGAATGACAAAGAAGCCTGAAAACATCCTCTTTTTTTTTTTTTTTTTCCATGCAAAGTGGTACCTAGGATGTAGGATGTGATGTTAGTCTCCACACACAGCAGAAATGGCATCAGAGCTGCTTGGGAGGTGAGGCTGGCAGGGAGCCTGGAGCATGTCAGGTTTTTCTCACTGAGATGTACGCTGCATGGGACACTGCATGTGCTTTGGCAAATGTGTTCATCTGCAGCTGGCCCATGAGCCAGCATTAGGGGCACATCTCGTGCTTGGAGACACTCCAAACCACACGGGACCACAAGGCATCAGCACAGCCGGGCTGAAACCAAGGCAGGCAAAAGGCCAACTTAGCCTTTCCAAGAGGCAGTGGGGCCCTGCCAGGCAGCAGGAGCTGGAGAAAAGAAGATTGCCTTGGGCAGGTGGGCTCTTGCCTTCCCTTGGGGTCCTGCAGGTGGTAAAGCATCTTTCCCCAACGGGGACGCATCCTCCTGGCTGCAAAACCAGCATACCCTGGGACTTCCCTCCACTTTGTGACCGGGGACCTCCCAAAAAGCCCCTCGGGGGTGTCAGCTGCATATGCCATCCCTCACTTGGTGCCCCAAACAGTTAGGTGGTACTGAGCCTTGTTAGGCAGCTGCTGTCTGCTGCTCTGCAGCCAGCTGGAACATTTACCCTCTGCTAGTAAGCTGCCTGTTATCTGTCGGGATCAGCCGCTCAAATGGGAGGGTGCTTCGGCGGGGCTTGGCACACTCCCTTCCCCAGGGCTCGTGCTATTTAGGGAGAGAAGGCGCAGGGTGCTCCCCTCCGATGCTATCGCAGTTTGGAGGCAGTGGGAAGCGCTGGGATGCGTCATCCCCTGCAATGCTGTTGGTTCCCACCTCCCTTGCAGTGGGGCCCAGACACCCTCTGTGGCTGGTGGGTACAGGGACATTACTACTGTGGTGAGGCTGTGTTGCTCTTTTGGGAGATTTTGCAAGTGGATCTCTCTGAGGAAGCCCTTTGCAGAGCCACCTCTACCCCTGCAAGTAAGCACACCCATCCATCATCATGTACCACACAAGAGCTCGCTCTTCCTCACCTCTGTCCTCTCTGGCTTGCTCTGCTCCTCAGGCTGAGAGCAGGCTGTTAAGCACCCCACTGATGCCAAATCTGGGCTTTGCCTTCCTGCATTGCTCGGGAAGAGCCAGTCTCGGGTGCTCAGCGCAGTCCAGGTGTCAACTGTCCATGCCTTATGTAAAAGAGAGAATCCACACTTGGGGTCTCCTCGGTTCCTTCCTCCAGATTTGGAGCTGGGGCAGGTTCACAACAGCAGTTGTTGCTGGTAATACAGATCGTTTTGCCAGGACCACAAGTTCAGCAGCGGCAGCACAGACATAGTCTCCCTCTCTTCCACCTTGTGCTCCTCAGCCTTTCCCAAACAAAGGACCATCTAATTTTTCTGGAAGGAAGCCAGTGACTAGATCACATCCCAGCAGATCTAGGTGGCTTGGGAAAAAGGAGGGGTGTGTGCTGATGCATTTAGCAGCCAAGTAAACAACACGGCATTGCTCTATAGGATCGTAGTCTTGCTCTCGTTATGATGGACATTGAGGCTGAACACTGCTGAGCTTTTTCTGGGGACACAGATCTTGACATGCCAACTGACTGCCTGGTCATGTGCATGGATGGGGGGACTTTTCTGTGGGACAGCTTTGACGATTTTCTGAAGCATTGCTGGCCAGTGTGCTGCTGGTTGAGAAATGTTTCGGCATGGAGTAGAGTCATGGTTGGGGAAAAGGGTTGATTAGACATAGTGTCAGCTTCTGCTTAGCCTCTTCGCAGCAGGAGCGTGGGGGAAGAGGGATGGACATTCACTTGCAGCATCCACACACCAGAGATTTGGTGGCAAGTGCTGCTCACTTGACCATGAAGCCTACTCTAATAGCATAGAAGGTAAGGAAGAGTCCATCAGCCAGCCAGGTATTTTGGGGAGTAGCCTATATATCTCATATATAGCCAGTCTGTGGAGCATGCATCATGGGGCACGTCAGTGCTGTCTGTTCACCTCACAGCAGGTTCACCAGATACACCATGAGGGGCAAGGGCCCTTGCACCAGAGGGAGGCTCAGCCTTTACACCTCTGGCTGCTGATCCCTGAGAATCCCCCAGAGCTGGGAGAGACTCTTTCTTGGCAAAAGCAAAATAAATGGCTGCAAGGGAGCACAGCCCATAAGGGGAAGGCAGAAGGCAGTGCCTGAGGATGGGGGAAGGAGCTGGGCACATCCCTGTGGGCAAGCTGAGACAGAAGCATCAAGGAGCAGAAGTGGGACTCCTGCAAAGCTCCCTTCTAGACAGAGGGGTGTTTATCACTTCCTCTTGGTTGCAGCTACCGATGGTGGTTACCCAACAGGGTTACTGAACCTGCCTGACTTACCCTCCTGTCCCAGACCCTGGGCTGGTGACAACATATCAGAGATCACGCTGACATGGTTCATGTGGTGTCCCCTGTGCCCCTTGCTCTAGAGGGCTTGTTCATTCCTGTTCATCCTCGCCCTGAAAGTCCAAGGCCTTAAGTCCTACAGTCTAAGAGTTTTCTTGTGTGGGGTGGATTAGCTTCAAAAACCCCAGACATCTGAGAGGTGTCAGCCTCTAGGCCCTAGGGCATTTTCTCCAGAAGCAGGCAGGATATGACATTTCCATTCTCACCAAACCGAACATGGAAAACCAGGGAGATTCTCCTGGCCTCTGCACTAGCTAAATTTAGTCAGGCAGGTTCAAGCTGTAATATAATGCACCTCCTCCCATCCAAAGGGAAGATGGGGAGATGAGAGAAGTCCACAGGTCAAGCCCATGATAAGGAGGTAACCTTAGAGAGAAAGCAATGTTCCTACGGGGTCTGCTGTTGTGTAAACTCATCCCAAGGGGGACAGGCCCTTTGGAGGACCCAGCCCTAAGCCAACCTCTGGGCGAGGCACCCCCCAGCCGGGGTAGGGTGAGCATCCTGGGCTTGTTTCACTGGCTCTGCCACCCACGAGCTTCTGGAAGGAGCAACCCAAGGGGCCCTGCTAGGTGCAGATGTTGGGTTGGAGCAGTGTGCGCTTGGTGCTGGGCAGGCCCAAGAGAAGACCACTTTTTTTGAGCTCAGTTTTGTCACCCTTTGGGGTGCCTGCCAGCCCAGGGGCACATGGAGAAGTCCAGAAATGGGGGCCTCCTTGCACACCCCTTGGTGAGTGCCAAGCTGGTGCCTGTTCAGGATGCGAGTTGTCAGAGAGGGAAGTGTCACCAGGCAAGCAGGCATCAGCCGTGACTTTCCTGGAGAGAAACAAGCAGGGGGCAAAAACCCCAGCCCCCCCTGATGCACCCCTTCTTAACAATAGCACTGTCAGCAAGGGCTTGTGGTGCGTGGCAGGGCTCCCCATGGCCCTCAGGGATTTATCTAACCCCTGATGAGATGCAGGGAGGCATGCCATTC
This sequence comes from Tringa tobata, assembly GCA_033628505.1. NCBI lineage: Eukaryota > Metazoa > Chordata > Aves > Charadriiformes > Scolopacidae > Tringa > Tringa tobata. The sequence continues at coordinate 3,111 of JAHREE010090994.1, read as the reverse complement.
TGACAGTCCTTCCCGCTTTGGAAACAAAGATGTTTGTCTCTCTTTGTGGCGGCCTGCTTATTTGGGGGAAAGGGAAGGAAAACCAGCAGAGAGCAGAACAGGGCCTTGCCCCACATGGCGCGTTATTCGGTTGCCCTAGGGGTGCAAGCTCAGCTTTGTGGGCAGGGAAGGTCTGACCTGCTGAGCAAGTTGAGGAGGACCTGTGCCCACGAGCAGGGATGAGCGGTGCCAGAGGCAAAGCAGTGGCTGGGAGAAGGACCCGTCAGGGCTGGTGGGGCAGCACAGCTGGTGACCAGCCCTACAAGTGGACAGGACCGTTTCTCCAGCCATGAAGGTTTGAGTCCAAGGAGAGTAGCCAAAACCAGAAGCAGCCTGCCAGCTTCCCTAGGGATCGGTCCCCTCTCCAAATGGCCCAGCCAGTCTCTTGATTGGATACCACAGGGAAAGCAAATGCACCTGCTGCTGCTCCCCGTCTCCTCCTCCTCATCTTCCTTCTGTTGTGCTGAAGACTTTGATGGGAGGACTGCCCACCTTAAATCCCCACTGTTCTCAACACTCCCAGCTGGTGGGCGAAGGTACTCCTGAACTTGCTCAACAGGTAAAACCTTCCCTCCCTGTGAAATCTCTCCTTTCTTTTATGACTACCTTGCCTCTGAGCCAAGGATGCCTTTTTGGCAGCTCCTGGAGTGGGCCCGGCTGGGCATGGAGCACTGTTTTCCTCTGGGATTTTATTACTTGCTTTGTTTCTCAGGGTGTCTCAGTTGGACTTCCTTCAACCTCTCCATCGCTTCATCGCTATCTGCTCTCTTCCTTCCCCCAGCCCTTCATGGATCCCACGCATGGCAGGGAAACCAGATGGCACCTGGCACCTCCTGGAAATCTCTCTGTCCAAAGCATCCACTACTGAGCTGTGCTACAACCTCCACATAGACTGAGCCATGCAGCATCCCACCCTGCTACCAGGCTGCCCAGCTGCATGTCCCGGGCTACCTCTCCCCTGTCCTTCAGGATTACTGCTTGGCTGCAGGGACCCCTCAGGGCAAGAGAGTGGGTTGACCTCCCTGTGCCCAGGCAGGGCACTCCAAGGAGCACCACCAAGGTCAGTGCATCCATCCTTGCTGCTCAGACCCTCCAAGCACAGCTCTGGGGATGAATCAGAGAGAAAGGAGCAGAGAGCCAAGGGCTGATGTTCATCCCCAGATGTCCGGGGCAACTCTCTGGCAGGGCAGGGTGCTGTGCTACAGGACTCTGGTCTCAGCAAACCCCAGCCTTCATCTCTTCTTGCATCGTGCAGTGCCCGTCAGGCTGAGGCTTTCTGAAAAACAGCTCTTTAAGTTCTTAAGACAGGCCAGGGAAGCCCTGTGAGCTGAGCCTTGACTGAGAGGATCTTTAGGTACTGCAAGCTGTTAAAGAATTTGGAAAGATGCAAGAGGGGTTGAACTGACAGCAGCCTTTCTTGCTTTGGAGCAACTCTGTCTTTTGAGAACAGCCAACCTGTTGCTCCTGGGCCCTACATGTGTTGTGGTCTGAGCAAGGTCAGGATCTGTGCTGGGACCAGTTCACTCAATGCAATGGGACTGGATGGGTGGTTTCAGGTTTGTCAAACCCTTGGCCAGAGGAAAAGGCAGGCCAGGTTGCTGCAATCACTTGATTAGGCTGGATCCAGCTGCGTAGGGTGGTGAGATGCTGGTGGGGCAGCCGTCAGGTGTCTCCAACCTTCTGCTCCCATAGCTCCCCAGGCCTGTTGGGCACATAAAGGGATTTGGGATGAAGACTACTCCACGTGTAAAGCTGCTAGCTGTCATGTGAAGGAAATGCCTTGCAGAAAGACTGTATCTCCCTAGAGAGCGCTGTCTAATGCTTTGAAGCCATCACACCCCATGCTTTGGGATGCAAGAATGGGGGACAAAGGTAAGTGCCATTCAGCCCTGGAGATTTTCTCCAGGTCCGTGGACAATGAGGTAAAACCTGGTCCCCAGAACCAAGGCTTCCTCATTCCAGCCTAATAATAAGACCTTAGTTGAGCAAGGGTAGTCCCAAAGTGTGTCTGTACAGCTCTGCAGTGAAACCCAGGGCACTGGGCCAGTTGGGACATCCCTGTTGGAGGAAACCTAGTCCTTCACACATATACCCACCCTTGGAGATCACAGGCTTGCTGCAGTTTGGGTCAGGCCAGCCTCAAAAACGCTGGACTCAACCTTCTTTAAAGTAGGCAACCTAAGTGAAGAGCATGACCGACCAAAGCTGGTGGACTGCAGCTTGCCCAGGAGATGCTCTCCAGGACTGGCTGTGGATGCTGACCCACTCCCCACCGAGTTGCCATTTCCTCTTTTGGAAACCAGTGCTCTCCCGCTGCAGAAAGGCCAGGCTGTGCCTGGTGAGTGGCTGTGTCTCAGCTCAGTTGGGGGACAGATAGTTTTACCCCTCAGAGTGAAACTGAGATGCTGGGCTCTGCACTGCTATTCCCAGAAGCAGAAGTGGGTGAGGGTGCCATGGCCGTGCCATGAGCTGGCCATCCCTCTTGCAAGCAGGAGCGTGGCCGCTGTCTCAGAGTGATACTCCCCTTTGGGAAACGGGGCACTTTCCGAGAAAAGCAGGTTCTTGGCAAGCAGCGTGCCAGCAGCACTCTCTGGGCAGGGATGGGAGCTGCTGGAGATGGGGTGGCCTGGTTTGCTGGGCATGTGCTCACGCTTTTCAGGGGAGACACACAAATGGCCCAGAAATATATGCTTGTGCATTTTTTTGTCCCAGCACAGTCCTGCCCAAGGCCGAATAGCACCCCTGTGTGTTTGCAGGGCCTCCCTCTGTCCTGAGTGCCCAGGAAGGACGTGTCAGCCCAGCCCCACAGAGCCCCAGCACTGTGGCAGGGTGTGGGTACCTGCATGTTCTGGGGGTGTTTCTGAAGCCAAGATACTCTTTGATCCCTCCAAGAGGCTGTAACGTGAAATGAACTGCTTTTCTTCCTTGCTTTCTTCTGTAATGCAATGTCTTTCAGCCTTCTGGGCTGTGTGCACATGCTTCTGGGAGCACCATGACTTCCACTAAGGAGAATCACCCAGTGCTGTAATACCATGGACCAAGCCTCAGCAGCACCAGCAGAGCTGATGGGAA
>JAHREE010090970.1:0-12007 GCA_033628505.1 Tringa tobata | reverse complement strand
GAAAGTGCGGCTGGGGGAAGTGCCGCATGCGGTGATGCAGGGCTTTTGCATCCTTCCAGCAGCCAGCGCTTAGTCAAATTAAGGTGTTCTGAATCACTGTCTGAAGTGCCTGAGCTCTAGGAAAGCAAAATGGCTGTGCTTTCAGTTTTCACTGAATGCTTTCTTACCCGTAACTCGGGCTCTCTCTGTGTTCTTTACCTTTGTAGCTTGTTTGCTCTTTTAATGCGTACTAAAAAGCTGTGCAGCTTGAGAAGTGTAGTGGATGAACTGTTCTAACGGGCGTGATAAAGAGAGGTGTAACTCGGAGGTAGGAGGTAGTTACAGGAAAGGAAAAGAGCATTTAGAATTGGGAGATGAACTTCGAAAAAGTATCTGATTGAGCTTTGAGGTGCAGGTGTTGTCGGAACGCGCTCTGGAAAGTCTGAGGTGGGTTTTGGCTGATCAGAAGGGAACAGACAGATTGTAATCATCAAGGACAGCAGTAAATTGGTTTCTGTGGCCGACTGGGAAAGCAGTTTTCCAAAGCAGGTGTCCAAAAGGTAACTTGGACAAGGAAAATCCAGATGATATTCAGCTTTGCAGACGCTTGCAGAACGAGGGAGGAAAGAGCAGGGGAGTGAGTATAGGGGTGAGGAAGGTTTCCGTGGACTGGTAATGATTAACAAGGGAAACTGGGCTACTGGTATGCCTTCAGGCACTTAGCGCTGCTTGCCAGAATCTCTGTGCCAAGTCATTAGGAGAAGCAAGTATCACTGAAGGTCACAGTTCCCAAAGTTACACAATAGTGCTGATCACATTAGACCTCTTTCTGTTGCTGGAGTGCCTTTCCACAGAGATTTTACTCGTTACTTAGCGGGTTCATTACCAGCTGCGGCAGGGAGCCCGACTTAGAGCAAAAGGTTGCCTTGCCTCCGTCTGGGCTCCTTGATCTTTATCCTTAGACTTCTAAGACACTGAGAGGATTGCAGGGTGTTTTTTTCAGTCTAGGGCTGGGATGTGCTGACCTTATCTGTACCTGTGTGTCTTGGCTGTTGTGAAGGAATGACCTTGGGCTACTCACTGGGTGTTGTAGACCAAGGTGGATCTGTCAGTTGGACTCTGGGGAAACTGCGACCCTAAACAAAGATGCACCCCCAAGTCATCTTTCCTTGCCTGCAAAGCTGTAAGCACCATACCTAGCCAGTTCCGGTTGCCTCATTCCTTTCCTCAAGTTAATTAGAAATAAAAATAGTATAAACCTTTATACTTGCAAATGAGCAGTGATCCCCTACAATTAAGGGTCTGTAATAAACTTCTGTTAGGGAAGGGTGTGGGCAAAGTCAATGGTGTAACCACACTCATTGCACAATAGCAATCTAATTATGGTGCAATACAGGTGCGAGGGATTTTGCAGTGCTAATACTGCTTAACCTGAGGATTAGAAACGTTATCGATGTTAGGGAACAAGGTTTGACTTTTTTGTTAAAAGCCATAATCTCTTCAAACAGAAGAGGTTAAGAGTTCAAGAATAGAAAAGCTTATTTTCTTGAAGAGGAAGCTCTGGCACCGAAGTCTCAAGAGCTGTCTCAGCCCAGCTGGAGTCAACAGGAGATGTTTTCAAGTGTCATCTGTACACGAGATACTGCAAGATGTGGTTCTACCTTCCTCCCCCACATTTTTATCCTTGCACCACGCCACTAATAAGGGCTGCTTTTATAGGAGCGTTGGCTTGGAGAGGGAGAGCTGGGGCATCTTTCCCTGCTTCAGGACAGACTGCAATATTTGGGAGTGATGTTCTCAGTCATTCAAGATAGTACATAGGTACCCAGGTTATTAAACAGATGGCTTACTCCTGTAATCCTCGTCTCTTCTAAATTGCCAGGGTGGCTCTTGCTGTACCATTAAGTGCTTTGTATTTAATAAGCATGCCTAAGATCTCATTTTGTTACATCTGGGGTAGTTTGTATGCAACCGTCTTCAATTCGTTTAAACCTCCTGTTCTGTAACCTGGGTACATGATGGAGGTGTTTGTAGGTGACACCAGTGGTGGAGAACGGGTGCAGAATCTCAATCTAGGTTTTGCTGGTGTCTTTCATGGGGTTCAGCTTTGTATGATGACATGTGACTGGCTGGACTACAGGACTTCTATCAACTGCATCAAAACTGGCACTCTAAAAAGGAAAAAAAGTTATGGTTTTCATGAGAACCGGCTGGGTTTCATACTTACTTACATGTGTTCAGTAGTTTAAAGTGTGGTCTTGAGAATCCCTCTCATTCACTGATATTTAGTGTGGTCTTGAGATTCCCTCTTATTCACTGATATTTTGCTTTCTTCAGAATGTGTTCAACATGGTTGTGGAAGTACCTCGATGGACAAACGCCAAGATGGAGGTAACTATATTACAGTTCCTAGCAGAAGTGTTTGAGCTGACTAGTCTCTTAGTCTTTGGCTTTGCTCTTTCTCTGCTTCTTACCTCCACATCCTGAATCAGAGTCACCTGACACTGGTGGCCCCATAACTAGCAAGAAAATAGTTTAGCCCCAGTAAATAAGGCCTTTCAAAACCTGCCATGTTACAGGCACCGCATCAAGGGAGGTCTCTAGATGTAATTCTAACTTCTCATGTGAATGCTTGCTTAACGCTAGAGGTCTAGTATGGAGGCTGAGACTGGCAGAAGTTGGAATAACTTCTCGTTCTTCTGTGGCTTCTGATTATGGCATCTTATGGCTCTCAGCCCCATGTGCTTCTGACGTTTGTAACTCTGCTGAAAGCTGTATCCCAGGAGATGGCAATGCAACAGGAAATGGAGTTGTCCAATATCTACTGTTGGCTTCAGGATTAGCTCATGATCTCTTGGCTTGTCAGTTAGCAGTCAGCTTCATTAAAAAAAAAAATAAAAATAGTAGTTGCTCGGGATTTCTTAGAGTGCAATTTAGAGACATTTGTGTAACTTTTCTTTCAGATTGCAACAAAGGATCCCTTAAACCCAATTAAGCAAGATGTTAAGAAGGGAAAACTGCGCTACGTAGCGAACGTGTTTCCCCATAAAGGTTATATCTGGAATTATGGTGCTATCCCACAGGTACTGTAACTTGTTTCAGTGGCTCATCCTTTCTGGGAGGGAGGAGGGAGGATGCCTGTGTGTGTTTTTGACCACCACCAAATTAATGAGTGAGGTCAGCTGAGAGTCTGATCTGGAATGGAGCGTTTGCTGCTCCATGTGTAATCTTGCTAATGAAGAGAACCTGTCAAGAAAGCAGGAGTGCTTTTAAATAGAAAACTCAAGAAATAGTCTTGTAGCTAACACTGTAAACAAGCTGCTGGAAAATTTGAGGATGTTAGTGAGGTACCTGCTGTGTCACTCCTCTCCTTGGCCACTCAGCAGTGGGACAGTAGCTGGCAGGTCCTTGCCTTTTGGATAAGGAAGCTGACACCACACAAGGAAGATGAGGGTTCATAGTGGGCACCTGGCAATGCAGTGCCCTCAGTTCCTGCCTGGTCAAGCATAAAGAGCTAAACCTGTACAGGATCCCAGCGTATCGCCCCTAGGCTGAATCTTTACAGAAGATGCTTGTTGCATTGAATTAGCTGATTGTTTCAGATTTTGGAAGTGGACAATGAAGATCTGAAGGCTGTGTCTTTCCTGCTTCTTGCCCTCTGATTGTTCAGGGTCTAAACCACACAGCTAGACTGATGGATTGACCTGTTGGATGGTAGTAGATGCCCTGTTCTCAGTGTTGGGTCTGAGAGGGCACTCAGGAGTCCAGAGACTGCCCAAGGCAGATTTCCAGGGCTGCACTGACGTGCTTTCTCTGATACAGCTGGCAAGGGGGTACTGACAGATGTTGACACCTGGACACATGCTCTTAACTGGTTGGTGACTGCTAGATAAAGAGGAATTTTGAGCAAGGCTGTTTGCCTTTGATGTTCTCTGAGGTTCGAGTTTCCTTTAGAGAAACAAATCATCAATGACAGTTCATGGGGAAACACACTGAATTTTCAAATTCTAGTCTTGATAGCAGTGCATGTTGAGTGTCTTCTCCAAATGTCTTCTGTTGTTTCTGGATGGTGCTTTAACACCAGAAAGCATGTTTAGGTACATTCCTGAAGATAACAAGCGGGCAGCCTGTGTCCTGAGCAAAACTATGTGGGTTTCAAGTGGAATCCAAATGGAAGATGCTCCCACCTCTAATGGGACACAGCGGGGTGGTCTAGGTGATATATCCCAAGAATGACGAGGGCCAGTTGAAGACAATCTACTGGGGAACAACAGGGACAGTTGCACCTCTAGAAACTATTCCTATATAAAGAGAGAATGGAGGAATCTGGGATGCTTTTGTCAGAAACAGAACGGATGGAGGCAAGACCTCAAATGCGTTAAATGTTGCTGCAGAGTGAGAATAGGTAGCAACTGAATTGTTTTCCCTCTCTGTTGCGGAGAGGACAAGTAATGGCCTTAACCTGATAATCTTCTTCTCTACTTCATACCCCAGGGAAAACCTTTCCCGTGGCCAGAATGGTAAAGCACCAGGATGGGTGGCCTGGGAATGATACAGCTGGAGCTGGCCTTGCTTTGGGTGTAGGGATGAACTGAGTATCTCACAGACTCTTCGAACCTTTTTGTGATTTAAAGTTTTACAGGATAAAACGCTGTGGCTTGTAAAAGAGTAGAAAGAACTTCTAGGTCCTGCATGGAGAGTTTCTCCTTGAATTCTCAATGCACGTGCAGCTCCTCTCAAGCTATGTAGGCTTCCAGAGTTACTTTGGAGTTTCTCTGACTGATGGAAAGGGATGTTCTCCTGTGTTAGTCTGTCATGGTTTCTTGGTTTAAGGTGATGTTTTGAAGTTGAGTTGTTTTCTACTCGGATGGATTACGGAGCTGGTTTCTTTGTAATGAATTACAGCTTTTGAAGCCTTCACCTAGTGGTGTGTTAGTGGACTGAAGAAATCTATGTGTCAAGGGTAAGGGACTGAGCTTAAAAATCTTCTGTAGAGAAGTGTGATAGCAATTGTGAAGAGTCCTTTAGCATCACCCAGGTTTCAGTGCATCTTCCCGAATGCCCTGGAATTATACTAGTCATGTCCTGGCATGCAGAGGTTTGGGAAGAGCATTTCTTCTTTTTGTATCTGAGCAACCTTAGAGTTAGGTGCTCCTTATTATGCAAGTGGACACGGTGTCCTTTTCCTCCCGATCAGAAGTCTGTGTTTTAAGCAGCTATTATTTTTGGAGGCATTGCTCAAATGCCTTATGGACTCCTGTCTTCCAACTTATCCTCATAGCTTCAGGTGACAGGCATTAGGATACTGGGTAGCATAGGGTACAGGACTTGGCGTTCTTGTCACTGCTGTAGTGTAACAGTGTGTCTTTAATTGTTTAATTAAAAGGAAACAATACACCCTGTCTGTCTTCCATCTCTTTTAGACTGCTATCTGGAGTTCAGGAAACTTCTGTTAAGAAATGAATAGGGAGAGGAACAGGCAGGCAGCCAAGTCAATGAGTGTTCTTTATAGATGTGAACTTCACCTTTATGCAGCTGTGGAACGGAGGAGGAAGTCTGGAATGTTGTTGAAACAAGGTTTGTCAGTGGGAGGGAGCAGTTTACCCTTGCCAATATAAGACCTTTTAACTTGGATTCAAGCTGCATTTGCAGGCACTGCGAAGTAGCCCAACCACTAGACCTGAAAGCAAGGTGAAGTGGGCCATCATCTGTATCCTCAAGGCAATTGCATGCCTGAAATAAACCTGCTTTTTGTTGCCACTTGAAAGCTGAGAGTTCTTATTCGTATGTGTGGGGATTTTTTGCAGACTTGGGAAGATCCAGGTCACAAAGATGAGAATACTGGCTGCTGTGGAGATAATGATCCGATTGACGTGTGTGAAATTGGAAGCAAGGTAATGCATTCTAAAGGGTAACTGTCTTTTGAAACACGTAATTAATGTCTCTGAAGTCAATTAGCCAGAGACATTATTCAGTTCCTATGTCCTCTGCCTTAAGAATGTGATGTTTCCCTCCACTGCCCCTGGAGATTGTTGATGAGATCTTACAGCGAGCCTTGTGAGCCAGGGCTCATCAACTGCTGCTAAGTGACAGCTAATTTCGTGGTACTCGACTGCTTGCTGAACTCTCCCAGCTTGCACGATCTCCTGTTGTGCCTTCCTTGGCTGCATCACTACAGGCAACAAGGTCTTTGTCCTTGCAGGTCTGCTCTCGAGGAGAAGTCATCAAGGTGAAGGTGCTGGGCACGCTGGCACTGATTGATGAGGGAGAGACAGACTGGAAGATAATTGCTATCAATGTTGAAGACCCTGAAGCAGACAACTATAATGGTAGGTAACAGGAGGGAGGAGCAAGCTTAGTACTTCCCTTCCTCAGTTCAGAGCCTGCAGGAAACTTTCAAGTCAGGAGATGGGCTTGCTCTCTCTGTGCCACGCTATTCAGCAGATGTGATACTGGAAGGACAGCAGAATAGGATGTTATCAATCCTATAGCGAAACATTTTACTGCTATTTATCCCAAATTCAGTCCTCTGCACAGCCTCGCATCTCAAAGAAGAGGGTGGCTGCACAGCCTGTCCACTGAATGGAAGGAAAGGGGGTTGTCCACTAAGTGTCTAATCACAGCTGTTTAAATGTGTGCGTGCTCCTGGGGAGGATCAGGATATACTGTGAAGCTGAAACACTGACTTCCCTCTGCAGCTACCCACTCTGTGTCCTGCCTGTAACCTGTCTGTGGCGTTGCTGAGGCTACCTGAGAAGGGGCAGCCCAGAAGAGTAGGGTAGTAGCTAAGTAACTTTTGTTCCTAGCTGTGGCTAACAAACCTTTTCTCCATGGCTAGATATCAACGATGTCCGAAGGATGAAACCTGGATACCTGGAAGCTACAGTGGACTGGTTCAGAAGATACAAAGTACCTGATGGAAAGCCGGAAAACCAGTTTGCTTTTAATGGTGAATTTAAAGACAAGGTAGCGCCGCCTTTCTTCATTATTGTGAGCGTGCCTTTGCACGCTGCTCAAAACCTGAGCTCGAGGTGCATGAGGACACAAATGAGCAGTCGCTGAGAAGAACAGGTTGATAGCTGCCTTCATTCTTCCTGCTGTTTTTCCAGCCTGCTATTCCGCTTGTTTCCAGCCCGGCGCTTGCAGGGGTACTAGGAAAAAAAGCGTAGTGTTATCAATAACCCAGCTGCTGTTGGATACTATCAGTTTTCCTTCTAGATGATGTTCATGTGGGATCCCCTCAGGGCTGGGAGCCTCCATCTCAGAACAAGGGTGGAAAACACCAGCTTCATTCATTCCTGCTCTGGAGCAAAGGGTGCTTGGCATCACCCTTTGCCTCCCTTGCTCACTGGCTTTGTTCCACTGCAGCCTGTTGCAAGTTGACTGCTTACAAGTTAAAATGCTTCTTCCTTCAGGCATAAAGTGTTCCCCCACGCCCTTATTCCTCTGCCCCTTCTCTGGGTTGGGTCAGAAAACCTACTGCTCTTGAACGGATGAAATCCTGCTTCTGCACCCTCCCTCCTGGCAGTCCTGGGGTGCCATGGGTGGGTTAGTGAGGTGACTCAACTCCCAGAGCTCCAGAGTTGGCACAGAGAAGGAAAGGGTAAGGGGAGCTAAAATGGAAGTAATGAGGGAGTGGACTTGTCCCTTTCAGCTGTAGCACAGCACTAGGTTGGGTGGGTTGGGACATCTCAGGATGGGTGAAACTGAAGTCAAGGCCAAGGTGGAAAATAGGACAAAGAACCCGGCACATGTTCCTGCAGTGTTTTATTTGGCTCTGTGTGGTATCAAACCAGGATATTTATTGCTGGTGTTCATGCTAACAAAGAATTGTGTGTGCTTCCTTCTTCATCTGACAGGTTAATGCTTGAGCATATACTACTTTTTTTTTAAGGGGAAAAAAAAAAACAAACCTGTGATATGCTTGGAAGCAGATTCATTTTTAAACAGTTGCAAAACTAGATTAGGTGCATGTCTGTTCCTGTTGATCTGCACAGCAGTTTGCCTGGGGTGGAAGAGAGCTCACAGATAGGTTGGTGTCAACTAGCTGCCAAAGACAAACTAAGTGGGAGGAGCAGCAGAGTGGAGGTGCTTTTATAATATAGCACTGGCCCGAGACTAGAATATCTGCCTTGAGTTTCTTTTGGCTTCAAGCTCGGTGGCCTTGGCGTATCCTCCCATCTTGAAAGTAAAACAATTGATATTATAAAATCCCCATTGTTCAGCTGGTGTGCACTGTGAAGCTGCTGTTGTTCCTGAAAGGTCCAGTAATGGAAGAGGTCTCTTTGGGTCCCATCCAGAGTCAAAAACTATCTAAAAATCAGCCTATAAATACTGGTTTCTTGTTCCATGTAACGGGTAGTCTGGAGAAAATGTGCTCCGAGTGCTTACACATAACGTGGTTGGCTTTTTTTGTCTTCAACTTCAGGATTTTGCGGTGAATGTCATCAAAAGCACTCATGAACACTGGAAAGCTTTAATAGCGAAGAAAACTGACGGCGGGGAGATCAACTGGTAGGTTAATGCTTGTGGTACTGTGCACCTTCTTTTCCCCTAACCAAATAACCCTGAAACTTCTCTTTCCTGAGTGGTGCCGTGCTTTCTGGTAGCTGCTGGCTACCCTTTCCCCTTGGCAGCTGTAACAATGATTCCTAATATTCCATTATTTAATACTCTAGAGGGGGAGAGGCCTGGCTTTCGCTTTCTCACGAGTGACCTTTCTCTTCTAGCACAAATCTGACGGTGTCCGACAGCCCTTTCTGCTGTAGCCAAGAGTGTGCAAAAGCTACTGTGGATGCAGTAAGTACAAATCTGAGTGTCCTACCCCCAACGTCAGCATCAGGGAAAACTATATATTTTGTGTAAACTGTCGTCGCTGTGTGAATAGCACATTGTATGGGCAGAAATATTTTGGATGCCTGAACACAGCACCTGTTTCTGATTAACAGGATGAATGTGGAGTAAGCCAGACGTTCTTCCAGAGGCTTCTCCTTGCCCTTAGTCCTCTGGGAGATGGAATCCAAAAGAGAGTTTGTGTGAAGGGCTAAACTTCTGAACCATAGCTTGGCTGTCAGCTGTTCAGAGTGTTTAAATATTTGGCCTTCCAAGAGCTTCACAGCCCAGGTCACCCTTTGAAAAAGCCTAATTTCTGAGAGCATTGCAGTCAGGGACCTTGCATCCTTTGCAATGAAGAGCTTGAAGTTCCCAGTGTAGTAGCCCTACAGTTTCCAGACATAACTGCATCTCCCTAGACTTGTGAAATACTGCTGTTGGCAACTTGAAAGGAGTTAGACGAATGGGACAGAAAAATCAAAAGGCAAATGCCTCAGAGCAAGGAAATGTGACTGGAAACCAGAGTCTCTCCATAGCCTTCTGTTTTAGAATTATAGAATGGTTTGGGTTGGAAGGGACCTTAAAGATCATCGGGTTCCAACCCCCTTGCCCTGGGCAGGGACACCTCCCAGCAGACCAGGTTGCTCAAAGCCCCATCCAGCCTGGCCTTGAACCCCTCCAGGTGCTCTGGGCAACCTGTTCGAGGGTCTCACCACCCTCACAGGAAAGAATTTCTTTCTAGTATCTAATCTAAATCTCCCTTCTTTCAGTTCAAAACCATTACCCCTCATCCTATTGCTCCCCTCTCTGATCAAGAGTCCCTCCCCATCTCTCCTGTAGCCCCTTCAGGTACTGGAAGGGGCTATAAGGTCTCCTGGAGCCTTGTGTTCTCCAGGCTGAACAACCCCAGCTCTCTCAGCCTGTCTTCACAGCAGAGGTGCTCCAACCCTCTGATCATTTTTGTGGCCCTCTGCTCGACCCGTTCCTTCCTGTGCTGAGGACTCCAGAGCTGGACACAGGACTCCAGGTGGGGTCTCACCAGAGCAGAGAGTTTTAAAAGCGCTTGTATCCTCTGCTGGTGTCTGAATTACTTTATAAGTCGATGAGAGTGTAACCCTTTGGGAGGGTGTGTCACCAGTTAGGGACCCTTGTCTACCTTTGGTTGCTGGACATTGCATAAAAGCTCTTCAGAGAAGGTTTTCATGAGTCCTTTGTACTTCCTTTCCCCCGTTCCGTTGTGGGTTTAAAAAAGAAAAAAAGCAGGCTGCCTGCAACTGCGTAGACACTGGAGCAGCCACTGCTTGTGGTGAGAAGCAGGTGGCACTGCAGGCTCTGCTTAGAGCAGAGCACCCCTGGCATGTAGGGCACGTACAGAACGAGGAGGCTGCGGCGATGACGGGACGTGAGCTCGTTTATTCCCTCACAGCTGACCAGCGCTGGCTGCCACGGGCCAGCTTACACTGCTTAGATACTACACTGCCCACGGCGCAGACGTGGGGCAGCTCTAGGTGACATCTAGCGAGCTTCGGGCGTGAGGTCGACCTCCCTCGGCAGCTGCTCTCTGCTAATACCTTTCTTCTTTCAGGCACCGCCGGGTAAAGCCGCCAACCCCATCCCGCCCGAAGGTGAGTCTCATAACCCACGTCTGTGTGGTCCACAACCCGGAGCGGAGGCTTCCACGAAGGAATTACCGTTAGGAAAATGAGGGTCTTAACCGATAGCTGGGTACGGCCCTAGCGGGAGGAGAAATGAAGGGCCTTGTTGGACCCAGCCTGTGTCCAGGAGGCTGTTTAATTCCTGAATAACTTCTCTAGTTGACTTACTTTCTTCTTTGGGTGCAAGGCAGGTCAATGAGTGGTGAGTAGGAGACCCGAGGTGCCATAGTTTGTCCCCAGAAGAGGTTCTGTTTATAGCAGGTCCTGAAAGAGCAGCTCTGCAGAGGCTTGGAGCGCCGTGACGGCAGGAGAGCGGGTTTAGTTCCTCCAAAAAAGGGGTTTCATCAGTATCCTCAGTGCGGGCGAGCCAAGGAAGGGAATTACTCCCTACCTGTGCAGAGCAGAGGCAGAAATCAGTCAGTTGAACCCACTGATCAGAGATCTGTTGCAGGACAAGTGTCCTCTTCGAGGTGGTAACGAGCCTCTGGATGCCTGGGGGACACCTGGGGGACACTCAGTGGCCGTGGGGTGAATCCTCGCTTGGCTGTAACCTTTTCCTTTGGCGTGAGGTGGCCACGGGTGCCTCGCACGTGACAGACACCTGGACAAGACCCGAGGGCAAGTGGGGAGTGCGGAGAGACCCCAGCAGTGTGGCAGAAAGAGGGGCCGGGCTCTTCTTCCCACCCTTCTCATGGATGATGAAGAAATGGCCCTCTCTCTCCCGTGCGGACGGGGGGAGTTTGGGGCAAAAATGACTTCACCTCCCCGAGTCAGCTGAGCCGGAGGAAAGCTGAGCTGTGCTGTCCACACCCAAACCCTAAAGGCGTGTAGGCTGAGCGAGGGGGTGACTTCTGGAAAACAAAGAACAGGTCAACAGGGCTGCAGGAGAACCTGTTGGGTGTGGGGTGACCTCAGGGAGAGGAACCAGAGGAACCCTGCAGGTGACACACATGCAGTGACAATTAATAAGCGGGTGGCTAACAGAGGATTAACCCCCTCAATTGTTTGTTTTTTTTTTGTACCCCACACAGTTGACAAGTGGTTCTACTACCAGAAGAACTAAGGCCCGAGGATGGGTGGAGAGATGGCCATGTCCTTCCCACCGAGGAGCCGCCACGCGCGGGAATAGAGCAGGAAAAAACGGCAAGAGGACCTGGCCTGCAACTTTCCCCATTAGAATTACCTATCTAGCAGTGATGTGTCTGCTGCCTCGGGGTCCTGCGGATGCTAGAAGATGTAATTTATGAAACCCCAGCGCCCGGCTTGTGCGTGGCCATAGGGCCTGCTCTGTAAATGGCCGCAGGAGATCTCTCGCCCGGTACGTGTATGGATGATAGAAATAAATAAATAAATAAATAGATAAAACCTACTGCACCCCAGCGCTGCGGGGCTCCCTTGGAAGGGTTTGTGCTGGGGAAGGGTCGGATTTAGCGGGTAAGGAAGGGAGCTATCGCCGTTGGCCGTCCGGCGGGGGCCGGCCTCGAACCCGCGGCCTTCCCTGAGGAGCTGGGCGGTGACGTGAGGAAGCCAGCGCGGCGGAG
>JAHREE010090922.1:0-13200 GCA_033628505.1 Tringa tobata | reverse complement strand
AAAAAAAAGAAAAAACCCGGTAAAGGTTTTCCTTGCTTACATGGCACACTGAAATCAAGAATTTCAAAACTTCCATTATCACAGGCAGAAGCTTATTATTAATGTGTTTTTCTTTTTCAGAGCCTCTTAACTGAAATAGAATTCAAAACCCATGCTGTGACTCTGCAATATTGTTCACTGCAAGAAACTATTTTGTTCTGCCTCAGAGGCAATACATTTTTATGTTTAATTTTGCCCTGGGTATATACAGCACTTGTTTATGTCCTTAAAATGTCTTTTAAAGAGATTGATTTCAATGCATCTCTACTAAATCCAGCTATGAAGATTTAATTCTCTCCCTCATGCAGCAAGACAACATTTACATTTTATTTTGGTAGCTCATATTTCTACTAGGTAACGATGGACATAGTATCTAATCACATACATAGAGATAGATGCATATATTTGTTTCATGTTCTCAGTGTAGCTTTAATTATATAATTTTACTTAAAGTTTTATTACTAGCTTCAGATCACTCTTTAGCCTCAAGTGCTGCTACCAAATTTACATCTACAGTAAATTGGGTTCATGTAAAGAAATGTTTTTTCTCTAAGAAAAATACCATTACATGGTATATGAAAATTTCAGAAAGATTTTTATTTGACTTGGTGCAACTTCTTTGGAAATGAACATAACCCAAGGTTTAACACATATGTGTATGTGTAGGCATGACTGTGTGTCTGCAGTTCTCTGTTTTCCTTTAATAATGGACATGAGGAAAGCAGGAGATCGGTTTGATTCGTACGCCCACTATAAACAACAGGGCCCCTGAAGGGAAGCCTGCAGGAGTTTATCAGCCCAGCCCAAAAATGCTGTTTGTTGTAACATATTGTTTTGTAAAAACAAGGGAACTTCAAAGGAAAATAATGCCATTCTCATTTGAGACTTTCTCAGTATTATCCTGCTTGTTTCTCCAGTCCTTCAAACCTTAGTGCATTGATTTAATTCTTGTCAAGTTAAGTATACTTGTAACAGGAGAAATTTTTTCTCCTTACCTTACCAGGAAATCATTATCCTTCCAAAATCTAAATCACATTTCATTCCAAACACATTGAGTGTGACCAAGTTACCCATCAACTTTAAGCAATAAGTTGTATGTTAATGGCCCTATTTATTTAAGTATATTGTCTTAAATCAGCAGTCTATTTGAACTTGATTTTTTATGTATGTATAATGTGTGGACTTGGTCAATAGTCAGGCAAAGAGCATGAAAAAAGTTGCATGAAATATTGTAAAGCATAAATGACAGTGTCTACTGTGCATTACTTGGCTTTCATGGTGAATGGATAGGAAAGAACATCTCCAGAAATATAATGAGTCTAGAAGGTAGGGCATAAATAGAAAAACTTCAGGAAGATTATCAGCAAAGAATTTTCTTACTTCAGTAGGCTTTCATTCTGGACAGAGATTATCTGCTAGTGAAACTCCCAATAAAGGAAAGTTTTGCTTGGATAGCTCCATTATTGAAGATAAGCCGCCCCTGTAGCTGAAACTGCACATTTTAATTTTCCATTACTAGACTGTGTCTCCAGATACTGAAAGATGCAAGGAATTACCATTTAAAAAAACAAACAAATGTTTTTTCAATGAAAATTGAGGAAATAGTTATTGTGGCCTTAAAACCAGTGTTATGCTAATATGCTCATGCATTTGTTTGCTTTGTCTTCTTCTACCCAAGAACATTTATTTAATTCTATATATATTGTGACCTTCAGGCTGGAATTATTTTGCTATCAAAACTGTTACCCATCAGTGGATAACATATATTTATCTGAAAGAAATGCAACTTTCAGTATATACCAGAATCAGAGCTGAATTGTACTGTTATAAACTGATTCGAAATGGTTCTCCATGAGTAATTGTTACTTTAGGACCTGTCAATATAATTTGTTATCAAATTTCATTTTTTACACTCTCCTATATGCTCATTAATTCATAAAACTGTTATGAAAGTTTATTGTTCTTCTTATAGAAGCAATAATATTGCTATCTAATACAAGATAATTACATTTGTTGTGTCCAAATTCTAAACAGAATTTCTATTCCTTTGGAATACAATAGGTAAGCAGGAAACATTCTGTGTCCATGCAGAATTGCTCCCTATGCTCTCTGAATGATAAGTTCAACTTAGCCCTTCACATTTTGCTTGTTAACTTTTCTGATACATTTTTATGTGATTGTGGTGTTTGGCAATTTAAACAACAATACTGACATTCATTTTGAGCACAACAGAATTTACAGATTGCATTAAGGTGGTGTGAGTAGTAAAAATTGGGGTCAAGAGTTGCAGAAGGAATTGCTGAGAATGAGTGACAGGATAATTAAGCTGCAGGTAAAATTCAATGTAAGTAAAAGTAAAGTAAAACACATGGAGAGAAACAGTTTAATTTGACTCGTATAATGAAGGGATGAAAGATTACTGCTAGTACTCTGAAATGACATTTTGGGTTATGTTAGGTAATTCCACTAAAAATACCATGTCTGTGCTCAATTATTTTCAGAAAATAAGTTGAAAAATTCAAAATAATTAGCAGAGGAGTAAAGAGCAAAACATCATTATGCTATTGAACAAATCCAAGGTGAACTCAATATCTTGTGAATACTATGCCTGGATTTCTGATCTCTCCTCCAAGAAGACACATCTGAGAGTCATCCAGGTGAGAGAACAAGAATTAATAAAGGTCTGTGTAAGCAATTACTAAATAGAGTAAGACCCTACAGATGGTTCAAATGTAGTATTATAGAGCTCTACAGAAACACGAGCAACTCAGAAAAGGTAGAATCATACAGTCATAGAATGGTTTGGGTTACAAGGGACCTTCAGAGATTCTAGTCCGACTGCTCTGCCACTAGCAAGAACATCTTTCACTAGATCAGGTTTCTCAGAGCCCCTTAAAAGCTGACCTTGAACACCTCTAGTGGTGGGGCACCCACAACTTCTCTAGGCAACCTGTTCCAGTGCCTCACCACCCTCATCATAAAAAAGGTCTTCCTTATGTCCAATCTAAATCTACCCTCTCTCAGTTTAAAACCACTGCCTCTTGTCCTGTCACTAAAGACCCTGGTAAAAAGTCTTTTTCCATCTTTCTTATAAGCCCTCTTTACATATTGAAAGATGACAATAAGGTCTCCCTGAAACCTATTCTCCAGGCTGAACAACCCCAATACCCTCAGTCTTTCCCCACAGAAGAGGCATTCCAGCCCTCTGATGATTTTTGTGGCCCTCCTCTGGACCCACTCTAACAGGTCCATGTCTTTCTTGTTCTGGAAACTGTACTGCAGTACTCCAGGTAGGATCTCACCAGAGCAGAGGTACATGATCGTTCATGATCTTTTTGAACACCAGAACAAGGAGACATCAAATAAAAGTAAAAAATGGCAGCTTTGAAATAAATAAAAATAGTTGGCTCCTCATACAGGATGTAATTAAGTTGTGGAACTTCTTGACATCGTAAAGGAAAGAAAAACACAGGAAAAACAGGACTTCTGATGCAGGAAGTACTTAACCTACATATGAATGAAACCTTTCATGTGTAGTGTCATGGTTTCAGTTGGGATAGAGTTAGCTTTCTTGTTATAAGCTGGTATAGCACTATGTTTTGAATTTGGGATGAAAACGGTTTTGATAGTGCACTGATATTTTTCGTTGTTCCTAAGCATTCAAGGCCTTTTCTGCTCCTCGTGCTGCCCTGCCAGTGAGTAGGCTGTGAGGGCACAAGAGGTTCGAGGAGACACAGCTAGGACAGCTGACCCCAACTGGCCAAAGCAATATTCCATGCCACATGATGTCGTGCTCATTATATAGCTCTGGGAAAAGAAGGAAGCCGGGGACATTTGGAGTTAGGGTGTTTGTCTTCCCAAGTGACTGTTATGCATGATGGAGCCCTGCTTTCCTCAAAAAGGCTGAACACCTGCCTGCCAATGAGACGTAGCGAATGAGTTCCTTGTTTTGCTTCACTTGCATGCACGGCCTTTGCTACACCTGTTAAAATGCCTTCATCTCAACCCATGAGTTTTTCCTCACTTACTCTTCCGATTCTCTTCCCATCCCAACTGGGGGGAGTGAGTGGGTGAGTGGCCCTGTGGTCATAGTTGCTGGCTGGCGTTAACCCACAGTAGTATGAAAGCATCACAGGGAAGTATCACTGCCCGCTTAACTAGTTCATACCTAGCTATCTACTACTGGTTATTTTCAGAGAGTAAGCTACATCAATCTATGGTTTCAGTTCAGTTGCTTTTGCACCTTGCAAAACGGGACAAGAGTCCTGCAGATACAGTGTGAGACTGTGTGATGGAGTTATTGAACGGTGTCTCAAGCTGGCACATGCTTTTGTTACACTTTTCTCAGTCACGGTATAAGCAGGCACCTCTTCAACTTACTTTCACATAAGTTGAAGTTCTACTTCACCTACTTTGAAGCAATCTTTGAAATCATGCTTTCTGGAGTGGGCTTAGCGCAAAGGGGTTTTGATTGGAATGCATTTAGAATGTCAGCTTTTGCAGCTAACTTAGCTTATTTGTTTTATCTTCTCTTATCCTTGAATATTTTGATGCAAATCATGCATAGAGTGGTTGAAGTAGAAAGAAAATTCAATCAGAAAATGTCAGTGTCCCACTTTCTATTCATCACCCTACTGGAGACTGGTGGAGCTGCTTCTCAAGTCAGTGAATTTACAGTGACTTAAATTGGGAATAATAGACCCTGATATGTAGGTTTTAATATTTGCTGATAAACATAAAAGCAAAAAAAGTAGTTTATGTCTTTCTTGCACATGAAATATTCCTTTACATTCACTGACTTTCTACTGTAACAATGTCTTTGGGAATAAAGACCTGGGTAGGTTTTCCTATAGCTAGGTATTCTACTCAATTTGAGAAGGTGATATTTACCTATTAAATTTTAATTGTCAAATATTTTCAAGTTTACAAGTACTCTGGCTTTAAAGTAATTTAGTGAAAACTAATCTGTTGAATGTTTATGTCAGTATAGCCATTTATTCAAAGAGAGAAAACAAATGTTCCTGCCAATCCAGTAAATCTCTGTATGTTATAAAAATAATTATAGATAGTAAGCATGCTCTGAAGTAGTATTTGCAGGCTATAAATCACTGACAAAATGTCAGTGTGATCATAAAGTTAGCGTGATATGATACATAAACATACTGCAGTTTGAAGTTTACTTATGAATTCATCTATGACTAAGTGGTTCCACCACTTCTTCTGTGAAAAACATTAGTTATTTTATTCAGCTATGTATGTTTCATTTTAGAACTTTAGATCACATTTCCATAAATAAATGAGAATGAGACTTAAGAAAATTGTTCATTCGCACAAAATAAGGTGGAGACTTTCAGGGATGTAATTGGAAATGAAGTGTTTTGAGCTGGGTTTTAAAGCTGTATGGATCAGCATAACCCACAGCAATGAAATGTCTCGCTAGGAAATGAGCTGTTATGCTTTATGTCTGCTGTTAAATGAAGAGAGTAGGGTAACTGAATAAAATAACATCTTACTGTCCCACAAGCTTAGGGCTTGCTGAAAACCAATGGAAAACAGTTCAACCCCTTCAATCCTTTCTGGATTTCACTAGGCTTGAGCCTCAGCTTTGACATTAAAAAAAAAAAAAAAAGACAATATGGGCCAAAACACATAATACTGGCTCAGAAAGAGCCTACTAGGGGATTTGTCCTTTCAGGGTTTTAATCCATGTAATCTCTCAACACAGGCCAAATCCCAAAGTCCTTAAATATCTCAGCTCCACTGTTAGCATGGCAGAATTCCCACAGAGTTCAAGTAAGATCTGAGTTAATGCTTCAAATTTGGATCAGAACAAATGAAACTGAGAAGCTGTCTCTGAATATCATAAATTCAGCATAGAACACGTACATCAGCTGATTGGAGCCTTTTCATCTATGATTTGATTTTTTAATGGCACCCAGCCCATACAGCAGCTGAGGGATACATTCCTAAAATATTTCTGTTGATACATAAAATTAGACTCTAACCTATTAAAATGCTTATATTGTGCTTTTCCCAAGGACTGAGCAGTAGGTCATATCTTTGTTAACCTTCTGACTAATAATAGACCTCATAAAAAAACAGCATGCCAAAAATCTGTGGATTATGGCTGTCAAGAGCAAAAGCGCACATTACACTTTAGGTTCACAAGTTTATTGTTATGTTGCACTTAGAAGAAGTGAGAAATTTTCTCCAACAGAAAAGGATATTAGTGGAGTAACATAAATCATCTCATTTAAAATTTCCACAACTTATTTATTTCCTTACCAATTTATTCAACCCTGAGTGCATCAGACTTCATGTATGTTGTTTAATTGGAGCTGGATGATTGGAAATAAAAATACATTTGTTTACTTTCTAATTCCACATTGCATTCAAACTTACAGTAAAACAAAAGTTTTGAAATGAAATGCCATTTAAAAAATGTTTGTGATTTTGAATTCTTTTCAGACAGTTTTCAAGAAACTGCCTGACTTGGGAAATCAAGGTCTTGCTGTATGTTAGGCAATGTCATCTTAGAAACGGTATAATGATCTGTTATATTTTATAGTAAATATAGCTTTTTTTGTGAAGAAAAAGAGGACATATCCTTTTTGTATCTTACTGTAGATGAGATATACGTGTCATGCATAAAAATATACACTTGGGGAGGACTTAAGAGTTAAATGGCACTCTTGCAAATAAACTCATAATATAAATTTTCAAGTAGGATACATTAAAAGTTACTGAGAGACCACCTCTTCCCCCCTCCTCAATTAAATAAGTAGAATTTAATTTTTTAATTGTCCTTTAAAAGGAGCATTCAGACATAGGATATTAAAAAATCTGGTAGCACTGGCATTAAAATTAAGCATTGCATGTAGCTATTCCACCATGGTTTTCTCTGAAAGAGAAAGATAAGTCTGTTAGGGACCCAAAGACGATTATTTCATTGTTAATTAAGACTTTGTTTTTAAAAGAGTACAATCTTCCTGAAATTTGATCTTAATATTTGTCAAGGCAATTTTAACAGAAGGCTTGGGGGAGGAAACTTTAAAAGTACCCATTTGGACACAAATATTACCAGATTACAACCATCGCGTAGGTTACATTTTTCATAACTGAAACAAAACATAACCATGGTAACAGCAGCACATAACTCTGTTCAAGAGCCTCCCTTTTTATAAGTTAGGAGTCTATATTAATTTCTTAAAAAAAACTTTTGGGCCTTTGGTACGGAGTCTAGGTGAAGGTGAGGCCAGATGAAAAATGGGGAGAACATTTGCAAACAACCCACTTCACTGGGTTCTGTGGACGTAAAAAACATATCTATCAGTCTGGCAATTCCTTCCTTCCTAAGGCTATTAATGACTTGATCTAACAAGAGATGTAGAGTACTATTTATAGTAGTGATATGCCTTCAGTTCTTCCTTTATAGCACTAATGAGGCATTTCTTATCTGCTGAAGGGAAGATATTTAAATTCTTCAGTCTAAAATCATGGCTGGGCTCTTTAGCTGCAGATTCCAAGCATCTGGTAGATCATTTGCTAGCTGTCAGCAGCAGAGACAATTTTCTGGATCAAACTACCAGAATATGGCAGCCCTTTAATTGAGCCTCTGAAAAAATAAAACTTGGAGGGTCATAAACTCTGATTCAGTTAACTATGAAACGGGTTAAGAGCTATGCGCATCGGCACAAAATCAGGACAGTCTCTATTCCTTTCTATTGCAGATTTAAGGCATTAGTGTAGGCAGCTCCTGGAGCTACTGCGTGGCTTGGCTGTAAAAGTACTGGTAAGGAACAGTCCATCTGATCATTGTCTGAAGATGCCATAAAAATAATTGCATGCTCACCATTCTAACCCTATTCTGATGGAAAAGTACAGCAAATTATTTTTTTTCTCAACTTTTTCCATGTTGGTTGTGCTTCTCCTCCCTTTTTTATCTACCAGCATCAGAAGCATGAGAAGGAAATGAGAGCTGTTATGTCCTGAGTAGAGTAGCCTAACTGAAAACTGAATAGCTAGAAAGTTCATTTTCAAACATGATTTTAGTCTTCTCAAGACTGAAAGCAAGATTTTTTTCAGTTTGTTTGGAAGCTTTCAATGCTTGTTGACAAAGCAAAATGCCTTTGACAGTCATGCTTTGCAACATGCATCAATGGTGATGGTTTTCTGCCTTCCCCTTCCAGATTCCTCAGATCTGGTGCACCCTCCAAATGTCTCTGCCTTCAAGCTGAGTTCTGGGGTAGAAACCAGACTCCTCCCTGGCCTGGAGAAAGCTCCTTCTGAAATACAACAGATTCTGCCTCAAAATTCAAACATAAAATTTGGCATTGATTTTTTTTTTCTTTAGAAAACTCAATATAAACTCTACTTCTACTACTTTTTGTCCTACCCTTGAATTGCAACCTGAGGATGAAAGTATATGAATTTTGAATGACTGTCCTCCTAAAATACCCCCAAGAGCAGATTATTTCTCTACACATAGCTGCACTTGCAGTGCAAATCTTAACATCGAAGTTACTCATAGATGAGTTCATAATACATTGTAATTTAGTAACTTAATATTGCACAAGGCATACAACAGCACAGACTTGGTCAAATGGATCTCTGATATCATGTTATCACACAATTTTGACCTCAGTGAAGTCTACTGTGGATGAATACTATGCAACGCTTTCTATGTAATTCTTTCATTATTTAGTTTAATGATCAATTGCTTTGTTTTTTCACCAATAATTCAGCTTTCGTCTAGCAGAATGCCATTAACCCATATTCTATCACTTAGTAATATAACATCATAATATCAACTGACCTAGTATTCCCACACAAGTATTTAACACAGGTTTTTATGCTTTTTCTCACTTCTCTCTTCTGTTGTATTAGCCTACTGCCAGACGCTGCTGATCACTACAGCACCTTCCACTACCAAGTATATCAAAAGGCTCAATTACAAAAGAAAGAAGAGCAGATCACACTCGTAGACTTGTCAGTCACTGTGACAACAGGCAGAGCTGCCTAGAACGAGGTCGTATTTCCATGGTTAGCCACCCTGCCGGTAAGGATACTGCTTTGATTGCAAATCACTTGCTTTGTTATTTAGAAAAGTGCTGGAACCTTCTTTATAATATAGTTCTCTGTGCGTGTTTGTGCATCCAGAAAGGGCACTGCTCTGAATTTTGAAAGAACATCTAAATACTTTTTAACATACCTATCTCAGTGCTACCTACTCTCATTTGTAGTGAAAAACAACCCAAACTATTTCTAAACGTATCTTATCTTCTCGTTTACACCTGGCTTGGCCTTTGTTTTAGTTTTAACCTTTAATTATCTCGAAGGTGAAGAAATGATCTCCCACTTAAGAACAACAGGACACTTTGTTTCAGGGGATAAACTGATTTATGAAAAGACATCTTAGTCTCTATTAAATAAAATTCTGCTCTAGTTGCTTTATTTATATTACAAGTATTTTAGAATAATTAGTATAATATATTGTTATTATCCTATGTGTTTGACAGGAAAGGTAGGAAAGTGTTATAACTTTGTAAGTATTTTCTTCTAAATTTTTAGACCGAAGACAGGAGATATGAGACCATTCTTTCTGTCAGAAAAATACTGTGTTCAATCATTGTCCCAAAAAGCTTCAGATACTCTTTAATCACGTTTAATCACGTTTAATCACTATTTAATCATGTTTTTTTCAGGTATGTATTCAGTTAAATTTTCACCACAGCTGGAGTAGAGATATTTCACCCTTCTCAAAACCGTTTGTCAAATATCCACTTGTCAAGTTACCTATTAATTTAGCTAGCACCTGTTGTCACTTAAAGTTTTGAATAATAAATGAGAAATTGCAATAAACCTAAGGCGACTCAGAATGCAAGTGCTAATTTTGCATTCATTCTCCTTTGAAAATAAGAATCTAAATACTCACATAATGAAACAAAAAATAAAGCAACAAAAATATGACTCAATTATTCTCTGTTAAGAAAGGCACATTTAATATTATTTAGGTCTCTTTTAGGTTTTTATTAATACTTTACAAACAACCTTACACTCTATAAAAGTGGCAAAACCATGTTTAATTCTGTTTGCCTAGCTAGGTGTACTTCCTGACAATTAAGAAGTAATTATAAAATTAGACATCAGTTAAGTAATTAAGAACTAAGCATATCATTTGAAATGTTGGAATGGAAAAATATTAATTTTGGTTAATTGTGAAATAATGGGCAATTTTGCCCGGCTGTTGTCCTCTCTTATTTTACCTAACAAAATGCCGTACCCTGTATCTGTCCCATGTTCACATTTTGTACAGGTAAGTTATGCTTCATCATCTATTCTGTTTTCTTGTTCCAATTTTGCGCCACAAGTGGTCTTCCATCAAAACCACTGCTGTAATTTTTTGGTTTTTAACCAATTCTGTTCACCTTGTACTCCTGAAGCAGCCCACAGGTGATAATCTTTCTGAATGTCTGCCTCATTGTCATCAGTCCATGCTATTTTTTCGATGACCACGTCAGTTTGATCTAAACCTTCTAGTCTGGAGACTGTGATGTGGTAAAGACAAATGACTCCTCTCTTTCCATTTTTATCTGGGTAGTGATTGTGTTTACTTCTATATGGCCCTCGGCAAAATAAGGGCCCTTGTCACTTTCGTGGGGCTTGGGATCTATCTCTGATGTAAGCAGTAATACATGGGAAACACAAATAACACAATACAGGAGTAGAAGTAGAAATTAAAGAAGTGTCAGTATTCAGTTCTTAGGTGGAGAGGATACTGCCACAAAGACAAATCATTCCATTTATGTCGGATAGCAGTGATGAAGAATAGAAGCCGATCTGCGGAAACTTATTCCCAAGAAGCACATCATTGCAAATATGCACTCTGAAATGTGCTGAAAAGAGGAACTAATAAGCTGCTTCCACTGAGTTGAATGGGCATCAATCACGTTCTGCAACTGGGGCAAATCAACGTTGGGCAGCCCTGCTCAGCTGCTGTTGTTTGGTGAACGTGCTCCCGAGGTGCCCAGCGAGCTGCCAGCTGCAGCGCGGTGTGGAGTCGGTGTGGAGTCGGTGTGCTGTTCCTCTTCCAGGACAGCAAAGGATCTGATTTACTCCCTTTGTGTAGGAAGACAAGCTGCAGTTCCGTGACTAATACTGAATCTGCTGCACTTCCAAATCACCCAGCCGTACAAATATTATAGAATCATAGAATAACAGACTTGCCTAGGTTGGAAAGAACCTTTCAGATCATCTAGTCCAACCATCAACCTAACACTGACAAAAGCATCACTAAACCATATCACTAAGAACTATGTGCACCCGTCTTTTAAATACCTCCAGGGATGGAGGAACCACTTCCCTGGGCAGCCTGTTCCAATGTTTAATAATCCTTTCAGTATAAATTTTTTTCCTAATATCCAATCTAAACCTGCCCTGGTGCAACTTGAGGCCATTTCCTCTTGTCCTATTGCCTGTTACTTGCAAGAAGAGACTGACCCCCACCTTGCTACAACCTCCTTTCAGGTAGTTGTAGAAATATGATCTGAATCAAAGTGCCTTTCTATTAAATGAGCCACAACACCCAGTACAGTCTTTATATTGTGTTTATGCTGTTATTAAGGCTTTGTGCCAGCTGCTGCAGGGCTGGTGATATCTGACCTGTCAGAGAATCTGTTGGCAAAAAGTTAATCCATCAACATTTTTGAAAAAATTTGAACCAGTAGTGTGAATTTATAGCATACCAATGTTTTGTATCATGCGCTCATGACCCTTTTGCTCTCACAGCAAGGCCTCGGAGATGCACTTACTGTTTTGTCAAATGGCAGCCTCCATGCTGCTCACCCTGTCGCTGCAATGGCAAAAAGCTGTGATCGAGGAGCTGGCTGACAGCATGAATGAAAAAGCACAAACCAACATGCCTCAAATAAATCCAGCATACGTCCGTATATACCTCGTTCACTGTCAAACATTAATCTACATATATAATGGATTCAGTACTTGAAAAGTAGCTCAGCTGACGATCCTGTACAGGTATTTCCCGTGCAACTTTTCAAAAACTTGTTTCCACTCCAACTAAAAGCTCAACAACTTCAACAGTAGCAGAAGCAGGCCCTGCATATTAAAGATCCTCTGCTTTGTTTTCCAGTCTGAAAAGAATATATAAGAAAGGGTTACAATAAACCATAATGAGCCATAAAGTGGGATTAGAATAGAGAAGCGTATCTCATGAAGTACAGCAAAGTCTCTATGTGGGTGTTTGAGGTGGCACTTATGTCTCTGCTGCTGAATGGTTTCTTGCTCTACATTGTCATGCAAATTTCAGCTTGAGGTGGTGAAATGTCTAAATTGGCAGTAGAATATTTTTGTGCACAGCCTCTGCTTTATTTCCATGAGTGCTGTCAGTGCCTGCTCACTCCATCACTGTTTTGTATTCACAAAAGAATGAAATCCTGTCAATGTCTCGTCCAAACAGCAGTGCCAGCATTTGCAACTGAATAAAACTTCTGCATTCTCTTCCAATTAGGCATTTTAAGATTTCATTTCCTAGAGTCCTACTCATGCATATATGGTTTAAGGACAAACCTCCTTTTTCTACCAACCCATAATGAACCTCCCCTCTGAAGTAAAAATCTCTGATGCAGAGTCCACATCTATGTTTGCACAGGACTCCAGGTTTTACGTGAAGTATTGACCACAGTCAGCTTCTGGGGAACTTGCTCACAATGTGAGACTAATTCTGAACAGGCAACATTATTTTTTTTTCCTCATTGCAGTGGATCCATGGGTTTCAGGCTGTTTTATTTTGTTTTAAGTTTTTAAACAGTTTATCGGTGATAAACACAAAACTGCTTCTCTCTTTACAGCTGTATCACTGTTAAAGATATTCGCTGGCTTCGTTTCATTCAACTTAGGTAAAACCATAAAGCTTTAAAGGCATTTTTTTAAACAGTTATGTTATAAATGTTTTATTTGTAGCAAAAGAAAAAAAAAAGAAAAATTAGGGATTTCAAAAGATTTCTAGGGTCTTTTGTTTTCTTGGTTTTCTTCATTCTTTCAACTTGCTAAAGGAACATCAAAGCATTAAATGGGGAGCCAACGTAAAAGTGTATGTTTCTGCTACTGTGTATAATGCAGTAAAGGTATCAGACTTGTAGCCTG
>JAHREE010090915.1:0-11611 GCA_033628505.1 Tringa tobata | reverse complement strand
CATCTCCCAGGAGCTTCTCAAGCATCGTCCCCTGCAGTGGGGGCTGCACAGCAGAGCTGTACCGGGCTGTACCCCCAAAGTCCTGGGAGTGGGGAAACCACCCCAGCCTCTCCAAAACACGTGGCGGGATGCTTAGGGATGCTTAGCTCCCTTGGGGTGGTGGCGAAGGACAAAGTCATCTTTAATTTCAGTAAAGTCTGTGGAGGGCCCAGCACAAAGCTCCAGCAGTGGAAGGGTGTGCTGCTGCTGGGGCATCTCCTGGGGGCAGCCCCCGGCGAGGGGGGGTACCCCCTGTCTGCGTAACCCAGCTGGCACCTGGGCTGGCACCGGCCATGCTGGTATAGAAAAGGACAAGTCCCAGCTAGCTTGCTCTTCCAAAGGGATGTGAAATGACATAATAAAAACAAGGGAAAAAATAAAATAAAAATAGAGCCCTTGGATCCCTGTCTGGATAATACATGCCCAAAGACAAGCGGGCGTGCTCGCAGCAGACGGCTGCTTCATTTCCTCAATCGGGAGAAGGGCACTTCTTTTTTTTTCTTTTTTTTTTTTTCCTGGGCGCGGGGTGGAATCCTGTCAGAGTGTGGTTTGGCTTGGCAGTGCCGCCCGGCCAGTCTGAGCAAGTCGGGGAAGGCGAGTCTGGAACTCATTAGGGCTTGTTGCAAGGCCACGAAAATTTGATTTTTCAGTCGCTGTTGGGTTTAATTATTGTTGATGTCTTGCCTAGCGTATTGTGGGATTCTTTCTGAGGAAATTAAAACAGCATGAGCGGGCCGGCGTCCTGCTTGGCAAAGGGGTTGTTTAGATTAAATTCTAACTGGAGAGCGAGGGCTCGCAGAGATAAAGCGGGATGGCTGGCATCGGGGCGCCGCTGGAGCGGGCAGGCAGTGGGGTCTGGGTGCTCTTCTCACTAAATTCGGTCTGTTTGTGTCAGGAGAAGAAAATAACCCGCTGAGCTAAAAGGCGGTGTTCAAAGCCAAGGTAAAGTTTACTCAGTTAATACAAGTTTTGGCTCTTTAACTTTTTCTTCTGTTCTCTAGCGAGGGTTTTTGCAAACACCTGAAGCAGGGGGGCTGTAGGAGGGGAACAAATCCACCCCAGGCTGTGCAGGGGGGTCTCACGGGGGAGGCACAACCCTCCCTTTTCTTCTTTTAGTGGTTGATGATCCTAAAGATCTCTTCCAACCAACTTGATTCTATGATTCTCCATCAGTGAAGTATCCAGACACTTGAAACTCCTCTGTTTATATCTGGAGATGCACATGGGGACGCCCTTAAGGATTGGGAACTTGCCCTTTGTGAAGTCCATGAGTTTAGGTCTGTTTAGAGAACTTGAGGAATACACTGGAGACCCAGCTCTCTCATTCATTTTTGATAAGCTGTATCCCTGGACCAAGGTGTTGGGGACACTGGGGATGATGTTTCCCCTCAGCAGCACTTGGGCAAACATCTGGCTTCCTGGGGAAGAACTGGGCTCACAAATAATGGGGATTATGCCCAAAATTAGTCTTCTATGGGAACACTGTCAGGAGCTGTACAGGCAATTTCTTCTCTTGTTTTGGGAAGCTGGACCTCGTCATTTTTAACAACTAGAACACAGGAAGTTATTTATCCCTTGCAGGCTCCTTCCATGCTCAGGATTTCTGAGCTCAGAAGCTCAGTTTCAGTATGAGAAGTTGGTACCTCCTTGGTAAAGCCTCCTTGATGGACACGGGGTTTGGTCCCCGTTGGTGACAGGCTGTACGTGGCTGGTGGCCTGGGGAGAGGGTTGTATCACCCCGTTTGTCCCTGTGGGACCAGGACCCCTGTGCCAAGGACATGGAGCCCACGGGAGGAAGCACCACTGCGGGGAAGCAGATGTGGACCCTAATGTGGAAACCTGCTGGGCTGGGAGCGAGTGTTTATAGGTATGAAATCACGGAGCAGCACACGGCTTAAAGAGCTTATTTTGGGACTTGGGCTCGGAGCTAAATCGAGTCCCATAAAATACAATTTACAGGTTACAAAATCCCCCTCGTCCTGCAGGGAGGCGGTGTCTGGAGTATTTGTTTGGGCTGAGGGTTTTTTTCCTCTCTTTAAAAAGGAAATATTGTATTTCAGCCATTCAGGAAAAGAGGTATTCGGATGTCCTAGCTCCAAGCTATTGCTCCATTTAAAGATGGGGCTCAGAGAGAGGGAGAGGTTTCAGGGAGCTATTTGCAATTCTTGGAAGAGCGGGAGTTTCCTGACGCTGGTCACCAACCCCATTCCTCCTGCTTTTACCATCCACGGACTCCGAACCCTCCGAGTTCACCCCCTCGGTTACAGAGAGCCTTTGAACTGCTCCAGAGCAGCTGGGAAATGCCCTCTGCAATGGGGGCTCTTGCTGGGCACACTGGGTTTGCACCCCCTGCGTGTCGGTGCCTTCCTGAGTCAAATGCAAAGTGTGTTAAAAGCAGTTGATAAAACCGAAGCAATCAGCAGCTTTGACTGAACTGCTGATGAATAAGGCATCATAAATGGTTAATGTTTAGCTCACAAGGTGCAATGTGGCTTGGCAATGGCTCTTGGGAGGCAAAGGGAAGCCTGGTGACCCCCCCCTTCAATTAAACGGGTGCTAAGGACCAGGAGTGCTGCTGGCTGGCTTGGCAGTCAAAGGGTGCAAATAAAGAATACTAGGGAAAGGGAGGAGGGTGGCTGAGTAGTAGGAAATAGGGAAAATGAGTGCTTTTCCTGCTAGCACTTAATTGTCGGTGCTGTGAGCTCTATCTTTCAGACGCACAAAAATCCACATTTCTGGGAAAGTGACTTTTGCTTGTTCCTGCAGGGGCAGAGCCTTGGTGAAGGGAAGCGCTGGAGCAGCGGGGTGGCTGTTGTGTGCAGGCTGCTGTGCAAATACCATTATTGGGTTCTAGTGCAGTTGTGTATGCCTGTTGGAAGCTTTAAATGCTGGGATTTTATTGCCTTCCCAAGAAAACGGGCTAAATTCTGTCAGGATCAGCTTTTACATAGCCTTTGGCAAACTATTCCAGAAAGGGTTTCACTGGGAAGGGACCTGTCGTAGGATGAAAAATTGACTGTCATCTTATCAGAGGAACACGGGAAAGCAAACTTACCCCAAAGTGTTGGGGCTGGTTGCCTGTGCCCTGCTGGTGTTTGAGGTGGCACAGCCCTTTGGCTTCTGTGTTGGGGTTCAAAATTAATACCAGCCACGAAATTAACTCTGACTTCTTCATTTGCTCTCTCTAAAGACCTGGAAACCTGTCATTCAAAAGCATCTCACTTTATTTTCCTTCTGTACAAGAGGGGAACTTGTCAAGATCGTGGAGCTCCAGGCACAAATAAACAATCTCCCCTGTGTTTAATGGCTTTAAACTGCAAGAGGGGAGATGGAGCTGAGATGTGGGGAAGAACTTGTTTGGTGTGAGGGTGGTGAGAGCCTGGCCCAGGTTGCCCAGAGAAGCTGTGGCTGCCCCATCCCTGGAGGGGTTCAAGGCCAGGCTGGAGGGGGCTTGGAGCAACCTGGTCGGGTGGGAGATGTCCCTGCCCAGGGCAGGGGGTTTGGAACTTGACCTCTTTAAGATCCTTTAAAACTCCAACCACTCTATGATTCAATCAGAGGTGTTGCCAAGTCTGCTTGGGCATCCAGGGGGGGCAGTGACAGCAGGAAGGCTGCAGGATGGCCAGGCAGCTCCTGCCAGCCAGGAGTCTTCATCCAGAGCATCAGGATGTAGTAACGGAGCGGGATGTCTCCTGGTTTAAAGTACCTGTCCCAAGTCTGGACATTAAGGATGGGAACCTGCAGCCCAGGAGGCTGGTGTGATGCTGTCTTGGTGGCTGTCAGAGGGCTGTGGTTTTACTACACCTTTCCTCTTAAATGCTTTATGCCCAAGCCATGTTTTTAGTGTTCTTGCACAACTGGATGGGCCTTTTGATATTTTTTTGGAGGGGTTTGTGGTACTGGCTGGGTCCTGTGGAAGCCTTGGGGCTGATGGAAGGAAGGTGCAGCAGAGGATGGGTGGCTCAGGGTGAAATGCCTTTGTGTCCTTGGGCACATCTTCAGCTTCCTTGTGTCTGAGCTGTAACACGTGAAGAATAGAGCTGAGGAGGCGTTTAGAAGAACTAAATTGTACAGAAATCTGATGGAAGCAGCAGCTGAAGTGCAAGGTGTCATTGTCCAGAGGGACCCCCACTGCTGGTGGTGGTTCAGGACCTTCTCCTGGTGGTGGGAAGGATGAAGCTGGCTGAGTGAAGGCAGTTGGGGATTGCAATGAGACACTTACCTGAGCCCTCTGGAACTCAGCACAGCTGCTGATTAATTAAATTTGGGTAGGTTCTCCCCACTCCATACACCTACTCACAGCTTGGTTTGCTCTTATAATTAAGACCAAACCCCTGAAGCATTGCCTTGCCTGTGGAAAAATCTATTCATCTTCTTATTTTTTTTCAAAGTTTGCCCTTCTCTTATCATTATTTCACACATTGTTGGTGGAGAAAGGAATGCTGCCAACTATGTGCTCTTGGAAGAGTGAGGTATTTGCAGAGGCTGTGGCTCTGTTGTGTCTCTCTCATCCTGTAGGTTGAGATCTGGCAGCTCCGTTGAAATAGTTCTCTCAGATGTTGATGCTTTTCCCTCATATTTATGGTGCTAAAATAAAAGGCAACAAACTTCTTATTCTGCAAAGTTTAATATCAATAAGTGCTTCCAGTATTCCAGATGATACCTGCTCATTTACTGGTGGCTTCAGTAAATCCTATAGAGAGAATTTAAGATGAAAGAGTCTTTTGTAAGTGATTTTTTTCTTTCTTTTTTTTTTCCTCCGAGTGTGGTAACTGGGTAACTGCTTGCTCATAATCTGGCAGGGAAACAAATTGCTTTCAGGTCACGAGTACAATAGATGTTTTCTGTCTATGAAAATGAGAAGAAAATAAATCAAAAGAATCCTTTGCTGTTCTCAGTCAAAATTATAGTAGCAAGTGTGTGTGTTGATTAATGCACTTCTAAGGGGAGCTCTTTGCCCTTGGACAAACTTATTCCACTTGGAGACACTGTCCAGGAGCCCCTTCCCCAGCCCAGGGGAGTTTCTTGTTTCTCCAGCCCAGCCCTGGGCTTCCCTCTTGGTGTAAGCTCCTGCCCTGTGTGTCTTTTGGGGGTAATTTCCCCCCAGAAGTTTGAGATGTGGGTTTAATGAGGAGCAGGTGATCCCCTTCCTCAAGGAATTTATTAAGAGGTTTTCCAAGATGGGAAAACTATCTAGGAAAATGCTGAGTGAGACAAATTGCCCATCCAAACCATGGACTGAGGTACTGAGGCCAAGCTCTTGAAAGGAGGTTTCTGCCACCCAGAGAGGGTTGATTTGGGCTCTTCTGCATGGGAAAAGGACCTTAACTCACTCTTTTAGGATTAAAAGTAACTACTTTTCAAAGTATCTAAACAAAGCTGTGGCTTTTTTTTTTTCAGACATACTGGGACTTTTTAGGCCAAGGTTTCAATGCCTTTAGTGTTTACCTGAAATTCTGGAGGATCATTTAGGTTGCACCAAAAATGAGGTTTGATTATTTTTTTAAATTTGTTGACATGCACTTCAGTTGCATCTTGTGAGTGCAGAGCTCTAGAGCATTGCTGGGCTGGAGTGCTGGCAGTGGTGCACTGATGCCACACAGAGCGTTAGCAATAGCTGCCCTTGCACTCGAGTGCATAGACCAAAGCTAGCCAAGTGATTAAAATCAAAGGGCTTCATTCAAGCAGTCACCTGTGTGTTCAGAGTGATGTGAACCTTCTGCCAGCACAGGAGCCATGCGAGGGGAAAACCATCTTGGTCACTTTATCAGATAAAGGAGAATATTATTCTTTTTCTGGTGCATCTGCTTTTCAGCTTGAACTAGGGAATTAAAATAGGAATGAGACTATTTGACGTGGATTTCTCGTTAGTTCAGAGTGAGTGTTACTTGGGCACTACCTTTACTACATCTATTTGAAACATCGATGCTATATTAAAATCTCCCAGTAGTGTACAAACCAGTATGGGCTCAGAGCTGGAGCAGTTCTAGTTACTAGAAGGCTTTGGGGGAGCAGCAGAGGATCTCTTCATTGCCAGTGACTGCTGAGAAGGGACATTTGGGTGCAGCACATGGTTGTGTATAACAAGACAATTAAAGCAAATCTGCCCACAACGGGAAGGAAAATGAGACCAGAAGAGGCTTTTTGTATGTACCAAGCCTGGCTTTATTCCTGCTTTTAGCTAAAACGCAGCCCCTTGGATGTGTTAATGTTGTGCTGTTGGGCTTGGCTGGCCCCTTTCCCACAGCCCGGTGTAACTGGTGGTAACTGGTGGTAACTGGTGGTAACTGGTGGTAACTGGTGGTAACTGGTGGTAACTGGTGTGCTGTTCCAGAGCTCGCAGCGCTCCCCGTGCTGAGCTGCAGAAACCTCTTCTGTCGGATGTGAACACTGACACCCTCCAGTTACTGGAAATCCTCTAGGACGTTTGAGTTGGCTCCCTGTTATTATGCAAGCTTAGCTCCATTAGAGTCAAATAATGACAACGAATTAATTGCTCTCCATCCATGTCCCTGAACTCCTCAGTTGTGCCGGGTGAACCGGTCCCACCCATGTGAATATCCAAGGTCTTCTCCCTTTTCCTTTGTTCGAGAGGCTTTTCTCAAAGTCAGAGCTGTTAATCTCCAAAACCCGTTGCGGCTGGAGGAACCAACCCCACCCAAAGCGCTCACGTGGTCCTTCCAGAGCTCTGCTCTGCTCCGGCTGTGATTTATCGTGGTGGGCATGGAACGTGGGGCTGTGCAGGGTCTTCCAGGGGCTGCAGGGAAGGGTTTGTGTTGGACTTGCTGGGGGGAGCAGTCTGATCACGAGGAGAAGTGAAACGAGGACCTCAGCTCTGAAGGACTGTTGTGAACTTGGTAGTAACTTCTTTGGAAACTGGCTTTTCCTCTTCCCTTCCTAAAAAGGAGGAGAAAACATACTTGAGGTAGTTACGTGTCTCCATGGCTGGCTTTAGTCTCCAAATAAGGTGTTGTGCAATAAGTGCTTTCAGGATCCAGAAACCCCTGCAGAAGCAGGAGGTCCCAGCTCCACCAGTCCCTTCTGGAGCTGTGGCTGTGGCAGCTGGTCCCTAACACCATTCAGAGACTGGAGAGCCAGGGGTGACCCATGGAGCAGTGCCCAGGAGGGGTAATGCATTCATGGGGTTCCCCTTCAGCCCCCTTGGGACCTGTGTTCTCTGCTGGCATTGAGCACAGTGAGTTGGGGCAAACGAGTGGAGTCCTCCTTGCATCCCATTGCCATCTGGGAAACCAGCTCTTGCAGGAGGGCGGATGTTTTTGGAAGCTTTATGTCTCCAGCATTGGTCCATCTTCCCAAAACTCTGCACCGTATCCGAGGCCCCAGTTCCTCTGAGGATGCAGCTCCAGACGAATGGGGCCGTGGGGCCAGGCTCCAGACCCTGCAGGTCCAGGTGTGGTGGCCGGGCTGCTGCTGACCAAAGGCCTGTCCTCCTCTGGCTGAAGCTGCCTGACGTTTCTGTGCGGTACGTGATCTATGTGCTTCTAATGGTGAAACCATCCTGCTAGGAGACACCTTGGCCTTTGGGGATGCTTGTTTCCCATCTGCAGGACTACTACAAACTCTTCTTGTGATTAGACTGAGGTCCCTGTGGATACACAGGAGAAAAGAGAACTGAAGGTCTTCCAAGGGAGTATGGTCTAAGCATCCTTGATCAGATAAGCGTTATCACCCTTTTGTTACAGTGACTGGTTTAGCAGCTGGACCTGGCTCCACTTTCCTGTTTCCACCTTGTTCATCACTTAACCACATCCCTTGTCTGTGCTGTGGTCTCGTGACATGTAGCATGCTTCTGCAGGAGGTCAAAACTGATTTATCAAGCCTGTCTTGACCCTGTGCATAGCTGGAGGGAGGTGGTGGAGGAAGGAGCCTGGTCTGAGCAGCCTCACAGCAAAAGAAAAGGAAGAAGACTGAGGATCACATTAGAGCAAGTGCCAGGCTCATGACTGCATTGCCCTTATGTGGTGGCAAATTCTTCAGCGAAGGTGGGTGCCTCTGGCCTGGGGGGACCAGACTGCAGGGGGTGAAACAACCCCTCAGGCACGTGCTTGGCTGCATTAGATACTGGTCTGGTTCCTCTCGTGCATCTAACTCATTAAAGCCCTAAAGGAAAGCAGAATATTGCTGTGGGCTCTCATGGCATTGGTGGGTTAATCTGTCTTACAGATGTTCACTGGGACTTCTCAACTTTGCAGTGACCTGGGATAAACCAACCTCTCTGCAAAAGCAGCTATTGGAGGAGGATGTTAGCTTTCCCTAACTGGCCTTCATGCAAGCTCTGTGAAAATTTTATATTAACATTAAATTTTTTCTCCTCGGTGCTCCATAAAACAACTGGGTCTCATGGTGTGAGGAGCAGTGTCCTCAGGACACTGTCCCAGGAGCAGTGTGCTGGAGCCACCCCATACTTGGTGGCTGCACAGAGCAGAGATGTTAAAAGCATCCCGGACATCCCAGGGCTCTGTTTTTCCTTTCTTCACTGTACACCAGCCAGCTCATCACTGTCTGAGGAGCATCTCGGTAGCCATCCCACCACTGATGGCTTTGGCAGTGAGCTGTTTATTGCTACAGCTTTAGACTGGGTGTGTGGAGACCACAAAGCCCTGACAGCTAGTGGCTCTGTGTCCATATATATCCAATTATACACACCAGGGAGACCACTTGTGTAGCCACAACTCTAGAAGGGAGGAGACACTTGTGAGGGGCTGTGCTTGTGATAACTGGTGTGTCTGAGCACTGGCAGCTCTATTTGTGGTTTACAAGTTTGGCTGATTTGCCAGTAGTGCTAGTCTGGGCATAGCATGGTTGCTCCTAGAGGAACATTCACTGGGAAACACTCAAGTTTAGTCTGAAGTCTCCTCTTTGTGGATGTACTAAATCTCTGGCACCTCCTGATGAGGAGAGTGGAAAGAAGCTTCCACTTCTTGAATGGATTTTCAAGTCATGTGGTTGTGAAAACCGTGTTTTCTCCATGTGCAGTTGAGGACAGTCCCTTTACCACAAGTTCAACTGTCAAACTGTCAAACAGTAGACCCTTTGGCAAAAGGTCATTGGTCAAGATGTGCTGGGCTGGCCGGGGTTATACCAGAAAAACCTTCTGAAGTCTGGTGGGGCTGGACTCTGACCTGCTCATAACTCCTAACCAGTGGTCTACCTTGCCAGACCTGCCTTGGCAGCTCAGTGTTCCTTTCCAAAGGAGTTCTCAAACTCTAAACCAAGGTGGAGCCACGTTTGGGTTTTTCTTTGTCACTTGTCATTGTAGGCTTTCTATTTTCCAACCATTGAGTGAACTTACCAGTGTCTAGGATGGCCCTGCCTTTGGCCAGAAAAACAGTCAACCATGGTATTACTGGCATATTCCCGAGATCGTTCAGAGATGTTTTTGTGGGTAGAATGGCCTCAATTTCCTATCATTTCACTACCTAAGAATTTCCTCTGCACTGACTTCCCTTCTCTCTTTTAATAGCAAGAATGCTATAAGACCCAAAAAAAAGCCAAAACAGAAATCTTAAAATGTGTTGTATATCTAGTCATAGGGAGCAGAATTTTGCTTTTCTTCCAAGCAGTTTGTTGACACAGGCTTTTTTTTATAAAAAAAAAAAGGCATTACAAATGTCTTCAGATTCTTTTATCTTAAACTTTAGTCTGTGTTTAACAATGCTGTTCCCAAATGGGCTTGGCCATAGGTGGAGTCTAAGATAGTTGGAGCATTTGTTTTACATTATCTTACTGGGTTTGGGGTTTGTTTTTTTGCTGTGTCTTATATGTCCTTTTTTTTTTTTTTTTTAAAGAAATCTCCTTTTATGCATATTTGAGGAGCTGGAGCGGAGCTGCGAGGAGAAGCTCCATATCTGGGCAGGAAGTCCTGCTGACCAGGCAGCCCGAGGAACAGGCAGCGGCGCCTGTTATGTTTGGCCCCTGCACAGGGATGGGAATGAGAGAGGCTTGAACCTCCTCGGCTCGGGAGGGAGCGAGGAACGGCCTTGTCCCACAAACAGGGACGTGGCTCTGCTTGGAGTCCTCACCAGGAGCCCCTGCCCAGAGGGGTCTGAGCTCACAGGGGAGGGTGATGCCAGGGTTGGTGGGTAAGTGCCCCATCCCCAGATGGAGGGGCTCAGGAGTGCTCACCGAGGTCTGCCTGTGCCCCAGGGATGTCCCTGAGACTCCAGAGGGCCACCTGAGCCACCCCACAGGCAGTGGTGGGGATGAGCTGCCATCCCAGGACCTTCTCCTGCTGCTGGAGACCTACTCTCCCAAGGGCAGAGACGCCTGAGCCATCTCCGGAGCCACTTGTTGCCTTGAAGAGCCTCTCAATTTTCACATTTCCCATTTCACACCATATGTTTCTGTACAGCCGCTCTGGAGAGCGGGTACGAGGGTGTTCTGGAGAGCATGGATTCAGTAGGTACTTCCATGGGGTTTAGACTGAGCAAAGAGCAGTTAACCTCAATTAAACTTGGACCTGGGACGTGAAGCAGAAGTTGTGCTTGGACAAGTAGAACAAAATGCCAGATTGAATAAATTGCCAAGAAAGGGTTGTGTTAACACTGAACTAATAAAGTGAAATTCTGGGTTTACGTATCAATGTGGATGTCCCAGGCTGGTGGCCGCCCCTAGGCCGTGGGTTCCCACCCTGACACTTGGGCTGGGAAGCACCAGGTTGTCTTTCTGGGGGTTCATCTACTGCTTCTGGCTACTGACCACGCTTTTCCCTTTGCTTTCCCCCTCGTATATAATGGAACTCTTCCAAATGAGTTTATTTAATCCAGATGCTTGTATTTTAAATAAACAACCACTTGGAGTCCCTTGCCTATACTCAGCTTCTGTCTGACTCATTAAGATTAGAGTTAGTGGGGGAAAACCCACCCCCATCAGTCAGTAGGTATCTAGCACATGGTTCCAGAACTGGCAAGATTTTAAGTGGTTTGTGCTGGACCACTTAAAATGTGTCTTTATATTTTCTGTAGAGCTGACATATAGCTGTAGAATCAAAAATGTCCTATTTTTCTGGATATTAGAAACAGGGTGGAGGGTGTGTGCGCTTAATACACCATTTTTAAGGTGTATTTTTCTGAATTCCTGGGCTGAGAGGTCTTTTCACTGGCTTCAAAATACCTGGAAAGGCTGCAGGTGAAAAATGAGGTGAAAACTCCAGGTGAAAGCTGAGGCAGAAATGAAATAGCAGTTCTGTGGGTCGAAGTGAAGGGAAATGGGCCATGCTGTACCCTTAGGGATGGGCTGCTTGAGCATGAGCAGCTTCTACAGAGACGTCATAGTTTTGCACAAAAAAAAAAAAAGCATGTATTGGCTTGTTGTATACCTTAAAAATGGCCAGCCTGCATCTGGCTGTTTCTAGAACCATCTGTTCATAAAGGCTTCATCCTTATTAGCAGCACGGAGGTTCAGAGTGGATTCAATGTCTTTCCTGAGTGCCACCAAATAACCTTTTCCTCTTGAAAGCTGCAGAACATGGGTTTGAATGTCAGAGGAGATGTCAGGGTGGCCCAGGTCTGTGCGGGAGGTTTGAGGGGTGCGGGAGTTGGTGGATGGGGGG
>JAHREE010090880.1:0-12234 GCA_033628505.1 Tringa tobata | reverse complement strand
TCAGCTTTCCTTCTCTTCCATATAAATTCATCTACCCTAAAAATCCTACTTTTCTCTCTGAGATAATGTGATTTTTTGGGGAGGAGCTTTCTGTCACCCAGCTGCTTGCTGGGCTGCAGCTGATTTCTAATGAAGAGCTTCCTCTGTTGCGGGGGGGGCGCGGAACAGGGAGAAAAATTAGGAGGGGGCAGGAGGGACAGAATTTCTGAATCCAAATACATTAAACCATTTAATTCTGTTGACTCAGGGCTGCCTGGCTCTGAATAGGAATTAATCCACAGCTAACCAAAATTAAAAAGCGCAATACAAAATGCTTAGCAAGGCATCGCCAGGGTTTAAAGCAACCCATTAGCTTGCTCGAACGTACCCAGTAAATTTTCATTTGTCAATAATGCTTAGAGCCTACAGTTTATTTACAGCCTGTTCAATATTACCAAGACCCCTCAGAGCGCCTCATTTGTATTTATCTGCCACAGCCTCTTTCCTTTCCAGGGACTCTTCCTAATCCCTTGCTTTGCACCCGCTTGTCTCTTGTTGCAGAGCCAGACGCCGTGGGGATGCGCCACCACCTTAAGCAAAGGTAATGAAGAGTTATCCCTTTCCAAACCATTTCTCTCCTTCACAGGAGGCCACCCTGAGCCACCTCCCAGTGGCCCACGCCATCCCCAGATTGGGGCTAAGACAGGCTGGCACAGGGCTCCTCCATTCTCTGTCCTGCACCCAGGGGACTCATTGGCTGCAGCCAACGTAGAGGAGTGACGGGAGTCCCCAAACTGTGGCATCCAAGGGATGCATCGGTGACTGGCAATGGGGCACAGGCATAAGCAGCTGCCTCCATGGACTCACAGCCCATGAGTTGGAGCAACCGTGGCTAACAGGCCAGGCTCCTCCATCTGTTCCCAAATCGGCTCCTGTGGGATGAACCCTGGCGAGGAAAGCATGTAACAAGATTTCCCCCAAAAGCCGCTTGAATGCTGCCAGGCAGATAATGGAGCCTGGCTGGCCCTGAGGATTTCTCCAAGGAAAGGAGTTTATTCTCAGGCACAGACACAAATGGGCAGTTTAATCTCCTGTTGTGGCTCGTGTCCAGTTGGGGTTGTTTGGTCCAACACTTCAGCTGCCGGAGATGCAGCTCCGTGCAGTGGAGCCTGGTCTCAGGTAGGGTTGGTCCCTCAACAGGGATGGACCTTCCTCAGCTGCCTGCCTTCTCCCCTCTGCATTAGCACTTCTCCAAGGCAGATGTATAAGCAATTGCAATGGAAATATAAGCAAATGCAGCATCCAAAGGGCTGCCAGGGAGAGATGCAGGACAGGTTGGGTAACAGCCTGTCTTGGGTGTAAAGCTCAGAGAGGGAAATCCTTCCAGAGGCTTAACTACAAGCTCTCCACCGCTCACTGCAGCCCCTGCCCTGCACAAGAGCTTGAGCAGGGGGCAGTGAGTGGGACCTGCAGCCCAGGCTCTCTGCCACAGACTTGTGTGTTTGGGCAGAGGGGATTTTCAATAGATTTTCTAAGGGTGGATCCAGGAGGCAATTGCTTAAGTGAAGTGCCGCTTGCTTTTCTTCCAGTGCTGGTTAGTGTTTGCAAGCTCTTCTTGCTGCTCAGATCCAGGATGCTGTGAATTGGCCAGGCAGCACCCCAGGGAAACCCCATCTTTCCACCCAAAGAGCAAAGTCCCCATCACTTGCCTGCTGCTGTCTGCATGTAGCCAGCCAGGGTGCAGACTCGCCTCTCGCAGGCTCCGCCGGGCAGTAGGACAGCAACGATGGCCAGCAGTGAGCTGAGGGCCAGCAGGACACAGCCACCCGCACACAGCACGGCGCTCGTCTGAAAGGACACACAGGGTTGTCAGCAAAGTGGTTCCCCACCACCAGCCCCACAACAGCTCCCCACGAATTCTCCCTCTTGAAGTGAGAAGTGGGGCCCCATCATGGGCGGCTTCTCCCACCCCTTCCCTTCCACCTTCTGCTGCTTAAATTCACTGGTAAGTCTTGAGCCCATGGTTCACCCGTCACCTGGTCCCAGGGGTTATTAGAATTCGGGCTATGGTGAAAGTAGCAAACTTATTACATGCATGAAGGGCTACGTCACTAATACAAGTGCCATTAGATGCCTGTGATGCATGCCAGTGCCTCCACCGGGAGCTGAATCATGTCTTGTGACAGTGCCCACCCCTCCAAGCTTCACAATTAGAAGGTATTTCGCCAACGATGCTCCATGGTGGGGAACTTGCTGCTGCAAAGGTTTCATTGCAACCACCCCGTCACCCAGCTCACCTCCAGCATCTCCACTGGCCTTTCCCTGCGGCAGCTGTGTCTTTGATTTAGCCTCTTTTGCAACAAAACTGAGTCGTTTGGGGCTGTTACTCAAACCCAGCTCACACTGTGGGATGATGTTTTGGGATGCTGGTGGCTATGGGAGTACCCAGTGGGGAGCATTTTTCCCAGAGCTGGCACAGTAAGGAGGGGCAGTGAATGGGGACCAGCCTGTCCCCCTTCATCCCTGGCCAGGGTGGAAGCAGTTTTGCTGTTTAATATTCTGGCCATAAGACTCAAACTGCATCAGCATCTAAAACAGGGAAAAGCGCTATTTTATGGCAAAACAGCTCACCCATGGGTATGCACACCCAACTGCTGCATTGTTGTTGTTTCTATCCCTGTTGCAGGTAGCATTCCCACCTCTGCAAATGAGATGGCGCTGGCAGCGAGGTGGTTCCCATACCAGAGGGGACACGTGCCAGCCCAGCCAGGGGCATGGCATGACTGTGGCGGTGAAGGAACCCATGATGGGTGCCTCTTCCTCCAGCACCCAGCTCGTGACAGCTTTCGAACAGCGCGAGGGCACCTCAGTCCCGGCATTGCAGCAGCCACGCCAAGTCCTGTCATTTCACAGCATTTCACAGCAAATTCTACGAAACGCTCCTGGCTTTGGTGAGTCACCCTGCAGTAATGTCAGCGTCTTGGCTCCCTAAAGCAGTATAGCTGCAGGACAGGTCTTGGCCCCATTTTCCTAATAACTTGTGCAGTAGCTGTCATAAGGGGTTCAGGTCCCACCTCCACCCCCCTTTGTCCAGCCTTCTCACCCTGCTGAGACATTCTGGTTAGAAATGCACATTTTTCCTTTTTTACTTTTCCCCCTATTTGAGCTTTTGGGCAACCATGGTTACTATAGGAACAAACCCAATACATGTTTCCATTTGTTCCCCCTCCCCAAAGAGTTACAGATCAGGAGTAAATAATCTGCTAAATCCAAGTTACGCTGCAGGAACCACAGGCAGGCTGAGCAGGAGAAAAGGAATTGAGTTTACACTGTGATGGCTATGGGGGGTCCAAGCAGCTAAAGAAACTCTCCAGCATGAGCAATGCTGCCCCACAGGTCTGATACTGCCTCACAACTACCTGCCTTATTTACTGCTGAGCTGGTTTGTAGCAGCTGGACTGGCTGGTGCTGTGGTGGCAGAGCTGCTGCCTGCAGGGTCCTGCCGGGGTGCTGCCACCACTCCAAAAAGGGAGCGGTGGGTGCTGGCAAGGGATGGGCCAGGGCAGCATGGACAGTGCCCAAAACACCCCAGTGTGGGTGCTTCCCCCAGTGCTGTGCAGTGCTTAGAAATCAGCATCTTATTTATAGCCTATTTATACACCGCACAAGCAATGCAAATGCTGTCCCGGCAATAAATTAATTCCTGACATGCAATGTAAAGGCACGGCTGTGCAAACAGCTACCGAGAGAAACAGAGAGGTTGTTTCAGCAGGAACTGCAGCAGCAGGTCTGTCTGCTCCTCTCCGGTGCCTTCCAAGCCACCGAGACCCAAAGTGCTTCTTCAGGGCAAAAGAGACGAGGTTGGGATGCCCCTAGCAGGGACTAGCGCCCTGTCCCATCCATACCCCAGCAGATATCCATGATATTTGGGGTGAGATGGGGGACCCCATCACACAGACACCCTCCTGGTGCAGGGCCCTGCGGGAAGAGGAGCCACAGCCCCGTTCCCGACCACTCCCAGGGTAGCAGCACAGCCAGGAAATACGCACATGTTAAAAAAGAAAGAAGGATTA
Source organism: Tringa tobata (assembly GCA_033628505.1). NCBI lineage: Eukaryota > Metazoa > Chordata > Aves > Charadriiformes > Scolopacidae > Tringa > Tringa tobata. Next base: position 8,182 of record JAHREE010090880.1, on the reverse strand, counting down.
CTCTGCCCAATGTCTGAATTTCACCTTCCACCCAGCAACATGCTAAACCATCCTCCTTTGTGAGGACCATTAATTATTTAGAGCGATGAATTTTTCAGCAGAAAGGGGTCTTGTGGAGCAGGCTTTTTCCTCTCTTGTGTAAAGCATATTATTTTTAATGATCTAGGTTCTTCTTAATTATGGTAGCGAAATCCCCTAAAAACTTGCAGCTCCTGCTGGAAACAACCTGTGAGCCACTCAAACTGCTAATCCCTGAGGAAAGGTGTAAAGATGTTTTTCAGGACATAGTGCCAAGAAAATAGGCACAAACAGGATAGGTTCAGGTGAGTGTTGCACTGAGGAAGAGTTGGGTCTGGTTCAGGTCCTGCCGTCAGGGTTCTTACAGGCAGCAGCAAGACTGTGGGGTCGTGGCACTGGCAGCACCCTGATGCGCATGGACCAAATCCAACCAGGGCTTGGCAGAGGGAACTAAGGTCTCATTTTGAAGAAATGTGTTAAAATTCATGTGGGTGGGAGCCATAGGTAAATGGTGAGGTTTGGTTTTTGCCGCGTGGGTGAGGGATGCTGAGTCACTGAATGGCCACTCTTGTAAACCAAAAATTTTGCTTTTGTCATAACCTTTCCAGGGCCTTGGCTGGGAATTATTCCAAGTGCTCCTGCCCTGTACTGGAGTCGCACCTGCAGATCAAACAGCTGCTACCAAAGAAAAATAATGAGCCTGAAGTTTGAAGAAGTCCATGGAGCAAAGGTACCGAACAGTAGCAGCTAAAAACCCGCTCCTTCCAGCTGCACAGCACCTCCTTCTCTCCTCTCTGTTTGTGCCTGTTGCATGTTGAGCGGAAAGGAGAGGATGCAGGAAACAGGATGCAAAGGCTGAAACCCAAAAATAGATGGGGGGAAAACAAAGGGGATGCATCGAGGCCGTCTGTGAGAGCCCAGCTCAGGCTGGGGCAGGAAAAAGCCCATTCATCACAGCAGAGAGCACAGCTCCCACTGCAAAAGCAGCCAGGGAGAAGCAGGACCTCACTGCCCTGTGGGCTGCCTCTCCCCAGGCATCACAGACCCGCGTCCGTGCAAGGGGAGACCCCCCAGAGCCCAGGGCTGTGAGCCATCCTGCCTCCGCCACGCTGGGAAATGACATAAAACCATGTCAGATTTTCTGCTCCCACTCCCAGGGAGATTAATTGTTTATCCCCAAACAAATTAATAGTCCCCTGGTGGGACTGTAAATATGCCTTTATGTAGCGTAATAAATTCCGATTAACAACAATCCCCTACCCATTATCTTAGTATTTTACAGGTCTGACATGCACCATGGCTATGCCATTCACTTAGCAATAAATCTGCTGAAGATGCTGTTTCATTCACCAAAAAAAACCCCCAAATTAAAATGTCACACAATGACCATCCTGGGAATAATCACTTAATATCCCTAATGAATTTTTTAAAAAATAGTTAACCCATCTTCTGAAACCAGCATCCATGATCTTCACAGTTTAAAGAGAAAAGGGCAAAGGGAGATAAAAAATGTCCAGTCCAATGAGTTGGTGCTAAGAAATGGTACCTGATGTTTGACTTTGCAGAGATTAACTGACTTGACAAAGCTGCTGCCATCACATCCTGTGCACTGAGTCACACCATGCCACACTTTAGTTTATTAATGCAATTTATTAATTGCAACTTGACCGCCCCTGAGAGCTGCCATCCTGGATGGCACCATGGTACCCAGAGCAGCAGGTTGAAGGCAAGGTTACAGACTGCTTGGGTATTTCAGCCCTGCTCAAATGCTTACACATCTTTGCAAATGGGGGCCGAAAATAAATACCCTAAATAATTAGGAAATAAAGCCGTGGGCTAAGTGAGAAAGAGTGGAGGTCACAGCACATCTGGCTTTCTAGGGTTGTCTGTTGAGGCAGAAAAAGTCTGAGAAACCCCGAACAAGTTGTGGGGAAACTGGCTGTAAAAGCAATTGCAAGGGAAGAAGGGGCAAAATTAATCAAACTGTTTTCTTTTTTTACATGCAGTTCTTTCCCATCAGATCTCTATGCAATTAAATTTTCATTTAGGGAAGATGTTTTGGGGTTAAACTGGATAGTGGTATGCCTGGAGAGGCAGAAACCGAATGGACACCAGAGGTTTTAACCTTCTTTAAAAAATAAGTCAGTGCTGGGTGGAGGTGCTGAGTGGGGACCTGGAGTTTGGGATTTGCAACAGTGCTGGCTAGGACCCAGGAGGCCACACCAGGGACTGATGCAGGGAAACTGATGCAGATGTTGGCAGCTGCATGGCTCAAGATGCCACTGACTAAGCTCCTGGTAGGGGAGGAGCAGCTGCCACCACCTGTTGGAGGCCAAATAAAGAGGGCTGGAAAGGATCAGTGCAAATACTCAGACTGGTATTTATCTGCAGGGCAGCAGCAGCACTGGAGCAGCGAAGCCGCCTCCTTTCCACCCCAGTGCCCACCGGAATCTCTGCATGTTCCTGTGCCCCATGAGTCACTGCCACCAGCACCATGTGGTCACCAGCTCCTCCACTCGTCCCAAACCTTCCCAGGTGAGTTTTGCACCAGATCCTAAACCCCCTGTTTTCATCCACACGACGCTGGGAGGGGCTGCCCTGCACCTGAAACAGCAGTGCAGGGTGCGTGAGAGAAGATCTTGGTGAAAACCAGGAATAATCCACCTGGGCACATGAAAGAGGCGCCTGCCTCTGCAGGAGACGCTGCGTGCTCAGGGGTGGGTGGATCGAGCCTCGCAGCTTGTTCGTATTTCCCCCACACAAGTCACAGAAACAAACATCCGCCATCTGGTCGGCATTAAAGCGACGGCCAGGAAGAGGATCCCACACGTCCTCATCTTCTCCTCCCTGGCAATTACCTTCCTTTCGGCGCCATCTGAGAGCTTTTTCCTTCCTGTTTGATTTTTCCTGCTCCCATGCAGATGCTATCCCTTGCCCAGCAGCGCTGGGAAGTGCCCAGTGTTATTCGATGGGAATGGTGGGAGCGGGTCCAGCCTCCCCAAACCAGCCCAGCAGTAATGCAGAGCCCCAGGGGATGCTACCAGGGAGGTGGCTGATGTCTAAGAGTCCCCTGAGCCGGGGTGGTTTGGGCTGGGGCACAGGGATGCAGAGGAGGCCATAAGGCTCCAGTCCCCATTTCTTCTCCATCAAATGAAGGAGACCGGTCCATGCCAGAGCGTGGGGACGGAGGGGGCTTCTCCTCAGCCCAGATTTAGCTGCTCACACACAAAATTCAGCAACTCCCCCAGACATAGCTCAGCCAGTCCTGGCCTTCTAGGTAACTTTCCCACTTTCAAGCTAATCAGGGTATTCAACGCAAACACCAGAGGGGTTAATGCCCAAACCAATTCCAGAAAATAAAATGCATATTTTTTTAATTAGGGAGAAAATAAGAGACAGATAATATGTCTGATGAATTACGGCTGTCTTTCTTCCAGTGCCATTGCATCTGGGGACTCTGGAAAGCAGTTCCTAATGGCACTGCTTTATCTAAGAGGATGATGGATAGTGGTGAAAGAGGGAAAAAAAAGGAAAAAGTAAGACATTAGCACATCAATGGTGTGCCTGTGACCTCCATCAAGGGATGCGCACCAACTTAATGAAATTTTAATTAGGCAGCAAGCAGTGTGCTGTCGCTGGGTACCAGATCAGACCTTCTTACCCACACTCTGTTATTATCCTGCCTTGGGATAAGCCCTTTCCTGGCGCTGGCAGCAAAGCTGGGCTCATCGTCTTGGGCTGGGGAACACCCCGCAGGTCACAAAGCTCTCCCATCTGGCTTTTCCTTACAAAGCCAGTGGAGAGGAACCCGAAGGGAGCGAGACTTGCAGCCTTAAGAGGATGGAGCGAATGTCCCACCATCAAAATGTCCATGCCCTGTCCCCAGCACCCGGAGACAGACTCTGCTCTGGGTCTTCATTCAAGGGTAAATGCAATGTTCAGCCCAAAATGTCGCTGATGCGCCCAGGCAATGCCCTTCCTAAGGCACAGGGTTCAGGACTCACTGTTTGTTGAGCGGGTTTGTCACCAGTACAAACTGGTCATCACTGTTGCAAGCCACCACGTATCAGCTAAGCACCAGCTGCTGCCCAGGCCTTGGCCCTGGCCCCAGAGCCCAAATAGTGACACCATGGATAATACCTGCTTCTCCATGCCTTTGTTTAAGCAAAGCAGCTTCCGTCTCCCACCCAGAGTGGAGTCGATAGAAATAATCCCAAGAGCAGCCTGTCTGTATTTTCAACCAACTTGATCTTCCACAGCACCCCCATAAACAGGTACCGTCTCAGCACCCATTTCAGCTCAGCTTGGTGGTGAGCAGTTCACTGGTCAGTGAGTCCTGGTTATGGTTTGCTACTCAGGCATTGAAGCATGTGGCCACAGCCCAGGAATTACAGCTTTCCCCAACACCAGGTATTTTCTGTTCTCTTAACGTAGGTCAGAAAGCTCTGGGTGGCTAATGAAAGGAGATAAAGTCTACTGCAAAGTAATATGCATAAAGGGGAAGAGGGTGATTTCAAGAACAGCTGAGCACTTACACCTCTTGCCAAGGTCGTGTAAGTGCAATTACAAATCAAACTGACTGGTAGACAGAGTGAGCCAGGAAGGATCTGCTCTCTTGGGAAGTTCTTAGGTTGAGGAGCTAAAAGTTGATTTCCCGTTAATCCCAAATTAACCCGCTGGCCCCCCGAGGTAGAGCAGACTTTGCCCAAGAGCCAGTCTCACAGGTGGGTCCCTGCTTGAGTCACGTCGCAAGCTGGGAGCTCCCAAAATACTGAGCTCTCCCTTGTGCCAGGGCCTGTGCTAGAAGAGGAGTGATGGATTTTCCAAATATCTTCCCACCTGTGTGAGCACCCCACATGCTTTTTCACTGGGAACAGGGCTCTCATAGCTCTGCAAATGTGACCCCAACAGACAGACCTCAGATTACATTGGGAACCCCATGCTGAACTGACGGAGAAACTGGCAATGAAGGTTTATGAAACCTTTCAGCATTTCCTAATAAAAGGGTGAGTGGGTTTCCTGTGTGTTTTCACCAGGCTGAATCTTTTCAAGTCCTGCTATGGGTAAAACCCCAGGAAATACCCACTGATGGAAAACCTGGGGCTGCACAAAGCCTTCCCCCCTGTTCTGAGTGGGTTATTTGGTGCTCTGCTCCAGCAGGGCATCATTGGCTTCATAGGCAAATGGTCCATGTGGTTTTACCCTGAATACCATGGGCTGATCAGCTTCTTTGTTATTTTAGATTACATGCTTGGCAAAGCTTGAAAATAATTGGAGACTATCTGGAAAAATAAAAATAGAAATTTGAAATGAAGCAGCACTAGCTTCTGAAGTGCAGCGTTGAGACAGGAATCCATGAGCCAAATGCTCCCACTGAAAAAGAAAATAAATGAGCTCAAGATAAAGCTCTGTTTTGCACGCATGCATACCCACACAGGGATCTGGCACCAAAAAAAGAAAAGTAGTGAGATGCGATGAAGCAGCTGAGTGCTGAAAAGCTCACCTGTTTTTCCCAGCTCTACCAGTTGGCCTCCCAAGAGCAATCCCCTCTCCCTCTGGTGCCTGCACCCCTTGGGATGTCCCTCTCCAGCCCTGATAGCTCCAGTTCCTCCCACAACAGATCCTCCTTTCAATTAATTGTCCATGTAAGGGCCCTGCTCATAAATTGGCTGTGGTCCCTGGGTAATATCACCATCACCATCCTCTCTCCTCACCTGGCTCCAGCCAGACCCTCTGCAGTTTCCATCCACTCCTTCATGGTCTTAGCCTGCATGAGACAGCCTGGCCACACCATCTCCAGGAGTCAGGGATATTTTATTATACCCCACCCCATCAAATCACCATCATGATGCTGAACACGGTGCAAAGCCTCAGCAGCTGGAGCACCGACAGTGTTAAATTAAAGGTACCCATGATATTAGAGAGCTGCAAAGTAATTATGAAAGGAAGCAGAAAAAAGCCAGCAACTCTAAGCAGACATGAAGGCCCTCTTAAGAGAAGAAAGGCATGTTAATTAACCTCTAGACATGACTCAAAGCATCATTTGTAGCATGATTAACATAATCCCCCAAGTGCAAACACACAACTGGCATTAACGATCATTTGCAGGGCTGAACGCTCCCCCACCCCTTCATCAAATCGGCACATTTGAACAGGGAAACATTTGAAACGCGGTAAGCGTGCATGTTTCAGGAAACAAAAAGAACAACATTCCCTGGGGATGGACATCCCGGCTGCAGGCTGCTCCCACCCCCTGTGCGCTGCGGGTGGGCATCCTCCCCAGGTGTACTCTCAGCATCCTCCCTGGATATGCCATCAGCATCCTCCCCAGGTGTGCTCTAAGCATCCTCCCCAGATGTGCTTTCAGCATCCTCTCTGGGTATGCCATCAGCATCCTCCCCAGATGTGCTTTCAGCATCCTCTCTGGGTATGCCATCAGCATCCTCCCCAGATGTGCTCTCAGCATCCCCCCAGATGTTGGCTTTTGCTTCCTTTGCCCCCACAACCACAGCTTCACACCCTTCTGACCAGCCACCGCCACTCCAGCACAAAGCTGGTGGCTGTTTTCCAAAGCTCCTAGATTCTCACCCGCATTAAGCTCTTGCATTTACAGAAGGAGCTGCCCACAAGATGGCTTGAAAGATTGGAAATGAATGTCACAAGTTCTGAAAGCAAAGAAAAAAGAGCCACGATTTCCCCATCTCTCCAAAAAGCAGAATCTCCCGCTTGAACTTGCGGATGGGGCTCACGGCGCTCAGCTCCCCCCTTCCTGAGCACTGAGGCGCGTGGGTTCGGAGCGCTGCTCATGCACGAAAGCCAAAGCTGTTGCCTGCCTGTGCAAAGCTGTGAGGGATATTTTATTATGTTCCACCCCATCAAATCACCATCACAACAGGTATTCTCATCCCCATCACAGCGGGAAGCTGTAGAGGAGCGCTTTCCCCTGAAAGAGACTGCACTGTTTGTTGTTCATGAGTTGTTTGGGTGGTATCGCTAAAGGAGGCAGGGATGTGTCACCAAAATCCCCTGTAAGCTCCACTCAGTACCGTGATATTATTCATCCCTACCACAGCCCAAGCTCAGGAGATCAGAGGCTTTGCGTTACGTTATATTCTGGATCTAAAGTGCTTTCCGAGGCTATTAGAGGGCTGAGGTTGTGTGTCGCTGAAGCTTGTTCAAATGAGTCACTGCTGAGCTTCAGTCTTATCTTTAAAGTTTGTTATTGCTTGGAAGTGTTTATCTGAACTACGTTTGCAAAAACAGCCGAACAAAGGCCAACTTACGGAAACGACAGCATTTTTGCACGTTTTTATATAAATAGGAAGGATTTTATGCAGCCGGTTCTTTTCTTTGCAGCTCACGATGTTTGTCTTTAATGACAATTTTAAAGACCGTGCTGGGATTTCAGCAATCGCCTGCAGACCTGGCATCCTCGGAGAGATAACAGCGCAGCTTCACGGCAGGCTGAGAAATTCAGCTACTGACACCCATTGTGCCGGGCACAGCCACGACCTCACGGGGATCTAGCCCTTATATGGGGGATTTCTGCAACATAGCGACCAGGAGCCAGTCAAAGCTCGTGTGTTTTGAGCAGTGGTCCTGAAATCACACTCGCAACCTCAGGGTAAGAATCTCAGAATAAAAGGAAAGGAAGGGAGAGGAGGAAGAAAGGGCAGGGGCAAGCGAGCGGTGGGATGCTGGGGCCAGGCTTTGTGTGATCCCCACACTCACCCAGCAGGGACAGGCGGCTCTTTGTCACCCCGGGACACCGCAGCAGCCCCGGGTCCCACAGGGCAAGCAGCCACCTTCCTCCCCAAACTTGGCAAGGGCATCACCCTGGGCTGGCTGAGCAGGGGAATGGCCGCAGTCCCCACGTCCAGGCTCCGTGTCTGGATCCAGGTGTCCCCGGGGACAGCAGTGTCACCCACCTCCCTGCTCCTCTCCCGCTTCGCAAACTCAGACAGAAAGTGATGCTCAGTGTCCCTCTGGGGAGCCCCAAACCTGTTTTTCCCCGACTCCCTCCTGCACGCCCACGCAGGAGCTCTCCCAGGTGGGTCGGAGGGCTTTGAGGTGACAGGGTGGCCGGGTCAGACCTGTGGCACCACCGGGGCCACGGCTGGAACGTGCACCGTGGCCACGCTCGGGCTGCACTGACCGCCAGAGC